>JAOWBB010002664.1:0-39640 GCA_028565995.1 Ricinus marginatus | reverse complement strand
TAAGGTGAAGACACCCTACCTGTGGTGTAATCGTAATTGGAATACTTATGATGTTAGAATAAAACCAGCGATTCTGATTTGGGATCTGGGGAACTGTAATGGGTGTTTCGCAGCATTTATATTTAATGTCATGCTGTCAAAGTTTTTTTTGCCACAGCGGCTGATCAAATTGTGAAGATTCCAGTTTGAGCTATAAAATCAGAGGCTGATCACAAACACCTTTTTTGTGTTTTTGTTGCAGTTAGGAACATAAAAAAATTCAATAAATACTTTAATTTCAAAGGATTTCGCGTTATAAAATTTTTGTATTTATCACTGAATTGATATTTATTAAAACCAAGTATTTTAATTATAAATAAGTTTTATTCTAATGATCATATTTTAACATTAACAAAGAATAGATAATTCCAATATATTTACATTATAAGGTTGTAGAGTTTTGAGTGCCACTAGTTTAAAAATATTAAAATTATTTTAAAAATGTTTATTTTCCGTCTACAACTTAACATTAAATTTAAAAATTAAATTAATATATTTGTTGTTAAATTTTTTTATGAATCTAATAAATAAGAACGAAATGACTTCTTATTTTTAGAGGCTTATAATAGTAACATTTTATGCATTTGACATGAAAATGAATTGCCTTCTAAAATCTAATTATAAAATTCCTTATCTTTTAAAGGTATACTATCAAATAACTAGGAAACTGTCTTAAAATTTGACTTTGTAGATTTTTTTTTGTTCTACTAATTACGCCGAGAACACAACTGAAAATATTTTTTTCATCTAACAAGGACTCGCGGACAACTAGACTTAATCATACGCCTGTTAAATGTTTTTAACGAAGAGGTTTAAAATCCATGATTATAATAACTATCGGGAGAGGCAGCTTTCTGCCAGACCAAACAAAGCTGTTTTTATACGCAAACAATAGAAATTTAATGATAGCGACTCTATTATGGCTTCGCTGTAAATCGTATAACTGTTCGTAACTGCAATATAAATTAGGAGTTGCGCTTTGTATGCGAAATAATGGCATTGGTCAGTGAAATGATGCTGAATAATAAGGCCGATATTCTACCTCCAGAGCCCGACAACAGAGGACCTCTTTCCCCAGATATATAGACATACTCTGTGCAGATTATATAGAACGAAAGTATCGATCGAATGAATGTAAATAATCACTTCGCATTGATCATAGTTTGAATTCCTGAAAGTGAGATAATGATTGGTAAATTTTTTTGATATCTCAAAAGACGTAAAACATCTCTAAATCTTCTCGTGTACAAGTAATTTCAAATTAAGCATATCAATTTTTTTTTCTTTTAATATTTAAAAATCACAATTTTCAAATGTTTTCGGATATATTTGTACAAAACAGTTATTAGTGCAGGAGTGTATCGTTCGCGGATTCTGCCACAGGATTTTTTTTCAGGGCAACATTCGATTAAGCTGTTCATCCAGATTTTTTTAAAAATTACATCTAACTATATTTAGCGTTGCATTCTTCATTTCGCTGGGAGTAGCTGACAATTTTTTTTACATGTTATCTCGATAAATTCTGTGCGTATGAAATTAAAAATGTTAAATGATTTATAGTTTTGCAAATCCAAAGTCATTATATTCGAATATATAAATAAGGGATAGGAATCCGACGTCAAGATATTTAATCACCCCAGCTACTTTTAATTTCGTGTAAGATATATAATTTTCCGTGCCAAGCCGTCAATGTAGAAAATTTTTTATTCCCGAAAATAGTTGAGCAATGAGCAAGAAATCAGCCAGTTGTGGATCAGCAGGGAATATGATTGCGGCCGAGGTGAAGTTTGCAGGAAATGATTCAAAAAGCAAAATGTACGGACCAAAACATAAGAGAAAATTGGTCAGGGTCCTAACTGTAATAGCGTATATATTTAGTGTTAGTTTGGCAGCCATCACTCTGTCTTTGTTCTACCTGTTCATCTACAATCCTGGAAAACCTGGGCATAATTTGGGTCAATCCAATAGTTCAGCAAACGACAAATTTTTTGGCAAGAACAACGAAGGTAAAACAGTAATTTGATTGAAATTGTTAATGTCTATTGTTTATATAAGTGAATGTGAATAATTTTAGATTCACGATGTTGAAAAATAAGTCATCGAATCTAGCGGCTTTCGAAGCTATGAAAATTATACTGTAATAAACAAAATCTTAATAAAATTGTAGTAGTTATTAAGATGTTCAAGGAACAAAAAAGAAAATTTTTTTTGGAAAATGAAAATAGGAAATATTGTGATTAATTATAAAATAAAAAAAATATTTTATTAGTGAGGGAACTAAGGAACGAGAAATAACATTTAATGAGAAAAAGTTACATATTCTTATTACTCATAAAAAAAATGCATGACATGATGAAAATGACGCTAGACTACATTAATTTACGTAAAATATTCACAAGCACATAAGTATTTTTATTTTTAGAAAGCATTCTTAATATCCCCTAAAGCAATTTTAAAACGATTGTCATTTTATGTTATCAGTTAAATTTTTGCTAAAACATGAAAATGTACTTCATTTTGCAGAAATATAATTTATAAATCTCTGCTGATTAATCACAAAAAATTCGTAGCATTTCGCAAATGATTCTTTTTAAATTTCGATTTTGTTTTTTATTAGTGCGACATAAAATTAAATCACAATTTTGATAATATAATGAATATTTAAAAGTAAACTTTTTTCGAAGTGCAAGAGCAAAATTGATAAGAAAAATTTTTTTTAACAAATTAAAAACATAATTTTCTTTCTCTTTAGATATTATGTTACCGTTAAACCGAACGTATGCCAACTACGACAGAGAGGAACCAAGGGCTCTACCGTTGGAATCTATTCAACAGCATGCACCAATGAAAAGGAGTATAATCAATTCTCCCTCTGAAGAGGTACAGAAAAAGGAAATTTCGGATGAAAACGAACACATTGTTGGAAGAAAGAAAAGACCATTCCTTTCGCGAATAATAGAAAGCTCTATTGACAAGTCAAAAAGTAAAATATACTAAATACGTGTCAAATCTCGCAAAATGTTGTAGATTAGATTGTTGTATTTCAATTTTCAAATTGTTCATTTTTTAATGTGAATAAAATTAAGTAGATCTTGAAAACTTCAAAATAAGTAGAAATGTGAAACATTTTCGTTAAATTAACAAAGAGGCCACAATCTAATATTTTTCATTAAATGTATTTCGTTATTATTTTAATAATTTCTTTCGAGTTATTCACAGTTATTATTATGGTTTATAATTATTAATAACTGTTCGAGCAACTAAAAGAATTTGTTATAAACAAATTTATTTATCGTGCCGATTTTAATTCAGATGTGAATAAATATAATTTTACTAATACTATTCATTTCAATTTTTCGTTAATTTTTGCTAAGCAATTGCACAAATCTGTTTTGCGTAAAAGTTTAAATATGAAAACAGAAAATTTATTATAGAATAGTTATTGATAAATTAATAATATATTAAAATTTAAAAAATGTTGTTATATCATACAGCTTCCAATTCAGAAGATCGGAACACCAAATTTTTTTAAACTCCACATTTAAAGAATAATGAAATCTTATATACACGAGTATATATTATCCATCTAAAAGATGTTTCTTCTTAATTTGGATTTTTTCGATTATATTAACTACTAATAATTCTAAGTGTTTAATTTCAAAGAATTATTTAGATTTTTAACATAATATTAAATTTAAATTTTTAAAAATATTTTATGGCAATGATTTTTAAATAATGAGGCGCAAATTAGTCAAAAGGGAAGCACAAAGAGTTTTATAGAAACGCAATTATCATAACATAACGTATAAAAAAAGAACAATAAATAAAATTGTATGTATTATTTTTTTCTGAAAAACACGTTATTATTTAGTATTTATTTATATTATTATATAAAATAAAGAGAAAGTGCCAATATACTTTTTAGCAGAAACACAATATATAAAAGGCAAAGTTTGGATATCATTAATATTTAAAATAAGTCTTAACTATTAATCTGCATTACATAAATGAATATTAATTTAGTTTTAAATTCGTAAATTTTTATTTCTGTTGAAGGAATTTAAAAAACAATAAAGATTTATAAGAAGGGAAGCTGATTTTTTGATATTTACGTACAAACATCTAATTATTAAATCTTCGTAGAGAATTTTTTTTATTATATCTTTAATCTTAATGTGTATTAACAAAAATATTTAATTCTGTTTAGTGATGATTTAAAAATTTTATTGTATGGCTCAGTTAAATCAGGAAATTGTTAATTTTTGACAGTTTGAGAACGTTCTTATGAAAAGAATATAGTTATAACATGATTGGTAATTTATTGAATGAAAAATTGTTTTGCCAAAAAATAATTGTTAAATAAGTGCTTTTGCTTCTAGTATAATCATTACAAAAGTTTATTGGTTTAAATGATTATTTATGAAACACCTATTCATTATTTCTTTTTGCACAAGGTCTTCCGGGACATATCGATTAAATGTAGGATAACTCTCGTGTGAATCTTTACGATTATCGAGGAAAAATCTTAGATATTCGCCTTAGTGGACAAAAAACATTCCAAAGCATGATAATAATAAGAAAAATGCTCCGACGGATTAAGATTTTCATTCTAAACTGAAAAGTTTTTGATTTTCGTGACGAATGAACGTTTCAATCATTTGAAGACTGGAGGAAACATGAGGGAATGGCCTGAGAAAGGTTTACAATTGATAATTTCATGGGATCTTTCATATTGTATAGCTTGGATTATTTTGTTGCGCGATTTTCTTGAAAAGGCAATTATAAAGATGAACGGGCACCTTTTTCAAAAAAATCAAAAGATCGTTTCTCCTGTCTTATACGAGATGAGATTTACCAACGTGCAAATTATTCCGCAAGTGTGTAAAATGAGAAAATCAGAAGCTTTCCGGAAATGTAGCTATGTCGAATTTTGGATTTACGAAATGCAAAAACTTTAGCGGAGGGTTATGGAAATGAACGTTGGAAGGTAACGATAGACATCACGTTATCGCTGTAGGACAATCTAGAATTAGCGTTGTAATAAAAAAATATTTAAAAGAAAGGGTGAAAAGGGTGGAGAAAAGCTCCACAGGGTGGCTATATGAAAATGAAAGAATCACACAAGAATATAAATGAGAGTTATTTTCAAAAAATAAATTTAATTTTTTTTAACAAACATTCATGTAAATGGAAGGATTGTTCTTTTATAAAGTTCCAAGTATAGTAAAGTGATTTAATCAAATAAAGTAAAAGTAGCAGTTATTGTCGCCTTTGATTTAAAAAATTAATTTTGAACAGCTTTCCCTTGATATTAACCAAAATTTCAAAATGCTGATAAAAAGATTTTTTTTCCAAAAACCAAGTGATTTATTTATATACAATTCACAAAGCTTCATCTTATCTAATGGAAGAACGAATAACATCAATTGATCATAAGTCATATCACTTAGTATCTTAAAAGTACATTGTTCTACTAGTTGAATTGGGTATTATTACTCTTTTGATTATATGTTCATGATATCCAGTTCTATCGTTTTCATTATTTCAATGTTCAAACTAAACAACTTCTCTCATTTCTTAGATTGACTGTTTGTTAACTTCGGATGATGAAACCTAACAGCAAATCAATAAATATCAATTTTGAAAATGCATTTTTTCGCATTTAAAAGTTCAAGTAATATGAATATGCATAAATTTTAATCTTTTGTTTATATTTAATTACAATTAGGCAAGAAAATTAAAACAATTTTTTCAGCTGCATTTTATCAATGATGCAATGAATTGAGATACAAAATTGAATCAAAATAAGTCTTGAAAAAAAAATACTTTTAAAATATTACATTGCATGTAATAATAACACCTATAATAGTATTTTATACTACTGAATGAAAATCAATATTACTTGCTTTTAATTTCTTGGACAAAAAATTTTGAATAAAAATTACACAAAGATGTTTGCATTTTGATAAAATAAAAAATTTACATTTTTGCCACTAATAGATTATAATAAGTAGTCTGCTACACTGTAATGATACTAAGTAGTTTATAATTGTTGCAGAACAATTTTAATTGCAGATTTTATGATCAATAGGTTGAAAATCATAAACTTGCATATTTATGATATAGTTGAAATTAATTAATTCTTCCTAACAAAATAACCTTGTTATTTAATATTGTTATAATATAATAATTATGTTTGTTATAATTATATTATTATAAAAATTATAAATTATTATAATATTTGTTAATTATACTTAATACTATAAGTTCTTAATTTTTTAATTAAAATATCAAACTTAAGTATTTTTTAATAAAAATTATTTAATTTTAAATATACTTTGTATGATTTCAGTTTATCAGTCACAATTTAAAACTATGAATAAAAAAGATATGGCAGTAAGTTCAGTTTTTATTTTCCATTGAAATGGCTGACAAATTTTTGTAATTTATTTATAAAAAAATAATTTTTTCCAAAAATATAGAAGTTTTAATATTTATTATAATATTTTTTGACATTATTATTTATAAAATGGTTAAATTTCAAAAAGGCAACAAATAATGGAATTAAAATAAAATTCCTTATAATTGTTTACTGAACAAAATATTTTTTAAAAAAAAACACGCAATTTTATTTAAAATCTAAATTATTAAGAATAACTAATGAATTTAAAAATAATTCCTAAAAGAATTTAGGATTTATTTTTCAAAATTTAAAAATGTTATATCACAAATGTATTACATCTAATTACAGCTTTAAATTTTTAATAAAAATATTTAGCTACAGCAAATTAAAGATAAACAGTTTTTAAGTTTACTGTAAAAACAATAATGAAAACAGCAATGTTTTTACTTAACTTTAATTTCTTTATTCACACTGCCTTATTTAAAAAAAAAAAGATGAAATCAAGTTAAATCCTAATTGTTAAATATTTTTATGTAAAAAAAAAGTGGATTTGTGAATCACATTTTACTGCATTACTAATCTTTAAATGAAAAACATTGAATTTATTCATAAGAAACAGACATAATTTTTACTTAAAAACTTATAGGTAGAAATAATTGCAAACGTAATCTTGACTGATTATATGAAAAATTTAGATCAGACATTAAGGGCGATAATGACACAAATTCGCTGTATGAAATTTATTTCAAAAATTCTAAAATAAATGTTTTTTTTTTTTAAGTTCATTTTTCCTTTTTATGGAATATAGTCTTCTTTTGGCGCTTTTCATTTTTTAAAAATTGATGTCTTGATTGGTTAATTTGTGACGAAAAATTTAATTTTTTTTTTTTTTTTTTTTTTAAAATGTCGAAAATAGCAATTTGATTTTTAATTTTTTTATTCCACTTTCTAAAACATAATTTTCCGTTGAAGGAATTTCGCCATTTTGTTCACTTAATATACTGCATTTTAATATAAATTAAAAAAACATAATTATTTTATGAAAATTGCTTAGAGCCAAATGAAAAAGTTTTTAAGTGCAATTACTTAAAATGGCACATTTAATGATATTTGAAAGATAAAACGTTAAATATAGTGTCAAAAATAAAATTCAAATGAAAGACACTTTAATGTTACAATTACATAAAATATTAGCTAGATATTTTATTTTATTTATAACATATTGTGGCTCCTAATATTTCTTAGATAATTGTTATAATTATTTTATTAAATAAAAATAACTTTTCGTAAAGCTTCCTTAATCATTGTGAATTTAAGCTGAAGAATAAAATGCAGTTTGGCCAATAGAAGAATATGCAATTACCATCAATAGTTATTATACTTTTCGTGATTTTAGTTTTCTTCTGTTACTAGAATGATGTGAATATTTCTTTCACACTCGGCAGAAGACGAATCTATTTAGTTTAAGAGCGATATTTGTTCAAGTTACATTACGAGAGTAACAGTTAGGAAGGCAGTTGCGGTTCATAAGATCGAGTCGCGTTTCGATTATAACTTCAGACTAAAAAATGAGTGCCACACCTGTTAAAAAAGTGCCCATTCACCTTCAAAGTTCACAGAATCGATTATTAATAAAAAATGGAAAAATCGTTAATGCTGACGGAGTTTCGGATGGCGATATATTTATCGAGGACGGTGTTATAAAAGAACTCGGACGTAATCTTATTATACCGGGTGGCACGAGAGCAATCGATGCGAAGGGCAAATATGTCTTCCCCGGTGGAATCGATCCGCACACTCATATGGACTTCACAATGATGGGACCGAAAACGATCGACGATTTTTATCAAGGTACGAAAGCAGCTATTGCTGGAGGAACGACGACTATTATCGATTTTATTTCCCCTCAGAAGGGCCAATCCCTCATTGAAGCATATTATGATAAGCGACAAGAAGCCGACGATAAAGTCTGCTGCGATTATGCTTTGCACTGTATTGTCACTTCTTGTAATGACAAAACCAAACAAGAAATGGCAGAGTTGGTATCAGAAGAATACGGAATAAATTCATTTAAGTTTTTTATGGCTTATAAGGATCTGATGCTTCACGATCGCGAATTATTCTCGTTGTTCGAAACATGCAGAAAAATTGGTGCGTTAGCTCTAGTCCACGCAGAAAATGGAGATATCATTATAGAAAATACTAAGAAGTTAATCGATGCTGGAATCACGGGACCCGAAGGACATCAGCTGTCGAGAGCAGAGGATGTAGAGGCTGAAGCAGTCACAAGGGCAGCAATGATTGCTAACCAGACCAACTGTCCCTTGTACGTTGTTCACGTCATGTCAAGATCAGCAGCCGAAGCAGTTGCCTTAGGGAGATCTCGCGGTAATGTCTTATTCGGTGAAACACTGGCTGCTGCTCTAGGTACAGATGGGAGAGCTTATCAACACGAATGCTGGGAACATGCTGCCGGTCATGTTTTAAGTCCGCCCCTGAGACCTGATCCCGAAACTCCGGAGACAATGCTTAGATTTCTGGTAAGCAACGGATTGCAGCTGACAGGAAGCGATCATTGCACATTCACACTGGAGCAAAAAGAGTTAGGGAGAAATAATTTCACTTTGATACCCAATGGAGTCAATGGAGTTGAGGAAAGGATGTCGATTTTATGGGAAAAAGGGGTTAAAACAGGGTTGCTGGATTTGCCAAGATTCGTTGAGGTCACAAGTACGAATGCGGCAAAAATTTTTAATATATATCCCAGAAAAGGGGTTATAGCCGTTGGTTCAGACGCGGATTTGGTCGTTTGGGACCCAAATCAAGTCAGAACAATTTCAAAGGCAACTCATCACAGCGCAAGCAATTTCAACATATTCGAAGGCACCCAGATACACGGAGCACCCGAATACGTGATAGTCAACGGAAGAGTTTGCGTTGATGAGTTCGAATTGAAAGCCGTTCAGGGGCACGGTAAGTATATTCCGACAAATCCCTGGTGCCCGTACGTTTACGAAATGATAAAGGCAAGAGAGGAAAAACTGAGCGGGCAAAATGGTCTCTCGAACATGACTCCCATAAAGCTCACTTTGCCCAAGATACCAGAAGCTGCCACCCCAAAGCAGTCGCCCGCTGTAAATGGCCAGGCGAATAACTCTTATTCGGAGCGACTGTTCCTGACTCCCAGCCAGTTGTCATCTCCTATCACGCCCACCACCGGCAGACAAATGAGGCAGGAGGGTCAGAGAGACCTCCAAGGCACAACCTTCTCTGTCAGTGGTGAGAAGGATAACGTAGTTTTTAAGTCAGGCATTCGTGTTCACAACCCTCCAGGAGGGCAAAGCTCTGGTGGATTTTGGTAAATTGACACGTGAAGGATCGAAGGAGGGGGCTACTTCGCTGTCTTCGGGAAAAAAAATAATACTTTTTCGGATTTCAGAAATTCTGCCTTTCAATATTGGCTTTCAAACGAAAATACTTCGAATGTTTTCATGAGAACAGTATCAAATCGCATTTTAAGAATTATCTTTCATTACATATGATGATAATTTCAGTAAACTTATCTGATTTACAATAGAATCATTAATCAGATATTGTTTCGGCAATGGATTTGTGCATTTTTTTTTAAACTCAAATTTTTCGAGAATAAATTTGCTACATTATTAAATTTCGAAACTTAAGAAGATTGTTATCGGTAGTGAGTAAATGATTGCTTTTATACAACATCGCCGCCATTTTTTTTTTTTATGTATAAATTAAATTTAAGTTTCATATTAATGGTGATGGACAGTTGAAGGATTATTTGTTTTAATTTATTATAATTAATTTATTATATTTCGAACGACATTGCAACCTAATTAATATAACTGTTGATACGACAATCCATTATTTTCAAATTTTTAATTTTCATTGCATCTCAAGCATTAAGATAGAGCAGTAGAACCTTAGGCCGCAACCTGAATAAACCAAAGAAAATATAATGGGATAATAGCATAGGGTGCGGTTCAGCAAATAATGTTAAATGAGTTTGTTATACCTCTAAATAGTGTCTGATGCTTCTCCGGGCGTACATATTAATAAGATCAAAAGTTTTCTACCTCAATAAAAAGTTATTTTAACAACATAAATAAATTTTGAAAAATCGCGAAGTAGTCATTTTTTTGCCAAAAAAAACTATATTATAATCCACTCGTTGCACTATCTGTCTTTGATAAAGAAATAAACCCTATGAATTGACTCCTGGCAGGCATCGATAGTTTAGAGTTAATTAAAACAATAAATTTTATTAACTAAAATGGAATAAATTTAATTTAAGTTTGAAATTTACTAATAAATTAAAAAATTGGGGATTTATACCGATAACTAAACATTTTTTTTTCCTAAAATCTGATAGTGTTCGTTTCAGATATATTAAAAAGATTAAATTTTCGTTTTTTTTTATGTTTAATTGTGACTCTTTTTCAGGGCTATTACTGAATATTTTTGTAATTTTTGGATTCCTATATTTTGATACATTTATATGGTAATGAAAAAAAAAAATCGGAATTACAATTAAATAATGTTTCTCTCATATTTCTTTGCCATATTGCAATTTAAAAAAAAAATATCATTTATTTAATAATAGCGCCATTCATGATTAACATATTATTCATTAAATGTTTTTATTGTTTAGGTCAAAAAGTTGATGAATATTTTTATTTTATTATCTAGACGTAATATAATCAATATGATTGATTTTTATTGAAAATATACATGTGAATTTAATTTACATCTTAGAAAGCCTGTATTTAGTTCATTGAAATGTGCCGAAAACATGGTGTATCGCTTACAACTAAAAAACCGATAAAAAAAGAGATTGCTAAATTTTGGCGGCATTATTCTTTAATGGATTGTTATTATAATTATATAAAAATATCAAATTGGATGAACTTTAGAATTATTGAAAGGGTAAAAAAAAAATGGACGAATGAGTGCTCTCTGTAAACTATTAACCGTAAAAATTCAATTACTCTTCACATTAAAATGATTTCATTTAAAATTTTAGGAGAATTAATAAATGTCTGAATTGCACGTATAAATTGATGTTTAACTACTTATAAAAGAAAAAGAATACTGAAGATTGTAATTTTAAAGTTAAATGATAGTAGTATAAATTGTAGCACTTTCGAATTTATATGTTGTCTTTTACATTTTCATCTTGTATAATTAGTTAATTATATTGTGTATAATAAGAGTGGTATTGAAAATTATTGTTTCATTGCCCTTTTTGAAATAATTTTTTTTAAAAAATTTGATATTTATAATCATTGGTAGCTATATTTCAATTTCTACTTATACAGATTGATTTGAACCATAATTATACTCTGCAAATTTAGAAATTATACCTTTTATGACTGTACGTTTATATTTTTCAGCGAAGCACATGTTTCCTTAATAAGAAGTTTCAAAAAATTCACCCTCATTATAATTATTTATAATATGAAAACAGATGTAAATAGATATTACCGTTTTCAATCCATTTTAGATTTTCTTTTTGTTGTTCGCAATTAAAAGTTATTTTACTATTATTTTCATTGTTATTTTTTTTTTCAAATATACTTTTTGGTGAATTTAAATGTTTTATCGAATAAGAATATAATTTTTTTACTGACAACAATAAATTCCATATCATAAAATATTAATTATCAAAAAATAAAATATTGTATGATTATAATACCAGTAAATTTTCAAACTGGAGCTGTTTTTAGGTGGTAAAAGACTGGTTTTATGAAATAGTTTTTTTGAAGATAATCACTTTAGCTTTTAATAGAATTCCATTTTATAAAAGCTATTTTTTAAAGTAGGACTTGGCGAAGGAAATTGAGCAAGTATTTGATTTAGATTACGATAAATTACAATTAAGTCACGGGACTTTTGATAGATTACTTAAAACGACTATACTTGATGGTATATAATATCTTATATGTCGTAGGGTTAAATAGTTATTTTTAAATTAACTTTAAAAAATAAAGCCTGAAGCCTCCTTTACAATCTAAAATATCTATATCGCATTTTATTTTTCAATAAAATGAATGAGTTGAATGCAGTTTTGTAATCAATATCTTCATTGCTTTTTAATAATAAAAATTTTGCTCTCTTATAGAAATTAAAAATAAAATGCAAGTTTATATTTAACAAACTATACATCACAAGGACGAAATAATAATACTTATATATACTCGGAATAAATTTTAATATTTCAAGGCATATTTATCAAAATGATTTATTTGCAGGAGATGTATCATTTCCTAACTACATTAATCTATGAACCTAATGTAACAAAATTCAAGATAATATTTTCATTTAAAATGATTTATGTTTTATCAGACTGATGCCGTGTCAAGTATTTCTTTCATTATGTAATTAATTTGCTTTTTCTCCTTCAAAAATTAAATCATCTCGATTGCTTCAATTGCGACCTTAAAAATTAGGAGGCTTTAATGTAATGATGAAATAATAATTTAAGAACAATATAATAACGTATTACATATTATTATAATATTTATGATAAACTATAAATTTTTGTACTTTATAAATGTATGTTAAATATTATGAATTTTGTAATATTATCATAAATGTTTTATAAATTGACAAGTTCTTCTGGAAGTTCAATCACTGTCATCCTTATTTTTTACTACTAAATGCTACTTTATGTTCATGCTTAATATTAATGTTGTTTATTTGTAATTTAAAATGTGTCAGTGAACATTATTCTTTCAGGATTAGTTTTTTAAAATGTCTGTTTATGTGTTGCGTTGGAGTATTTAAAGAAACGATGCTTTTATTTGAACTTTTATACCTGACATGTCCCAATAAGTTAATTTATTTAATTAAAACTTAATAAAAATATTACAGTTTCTTACTTAAAAGTACAAATTCCGAAGTCGTAAAATATTTACTGATAAATTTTTGTCGTAATTATATCTTTTCCCTCAATATTTTTGAATATAACACCGTGAAAATTTATTCAAATCGAATGAAATTCTCTAAAATTTTATTTATAGTTGCTTCTGGTAATGCTCTCGTCCGTTCTTTATCACAAAAGTTCAAATTTTTACCCAATTTTTTGCTCTTGTTTTAATAAAATATTAATTTAGGCAATGGAAATCCCTAAATGTGATCATTTAGGGATTTGCAACAAATCCACATGAAAACGAGGGTAATTCTACAGTTTTGATTGTGCTGGAACATTTAACTAATAATAATATACATAAATATTTTCAATGCTTATTTGTAATTATAAAAACATTCATACGTTAATTTTCCCTGAATTTCAAGTACAAGGTAAATTTTGATGAGAAATATTTAATTTATTGGTTACTTAATTTAATTTTAGTTACTGAATGTAAAAAATTTTTTGAATTTAATTTAAAATATCTTTTTTTGTAAATAAATGTAATCCATTGTGATTTAAGTTATTCTTTTTTACATATAAACCTGAAACCTCATCATGAATTCCTCATTCCTAACAAATGGATAAAGTATTGTAAATCTTATTATTTCTTGTGAGTCTGTCGAAATGACTTTGGCAAAAAATTAATTAATACTCAGGTTTTTCTCTTGCCGGTTAGATATTTTCCATTTTGACCATCGACTTTGAAGAGTCTGAGGTATAATTTCCGACAGCGAAATAAAAAATATAAAAATTTATCATAAGGATTCCAAAATGTTCGGTTACACATTAAATCCGATTTATGTTGCACGTTTCTTTTCCTTGTCGGGCATCGATTTCTTTTTTTTCTAGTACGACTCGCCCGCCGTAAATTTTCTTTCTATTTTCTCAGTCATAAACGTTCCAGACGGTAATCATACTTTCTCCAAATTTTCATAGAAGTTTATTCTTCTCCGCAACCTGAATTCAATTGTGGTGCAAAAAGGCCGATCTTCGTATCCGCGATATGCGGATGACAAAATGCACCAGCGAATCTTTGTCGTGCGAGCCGGTGCCGCATTGTTTTCCCCATTTGCTCTCCCGCATTAATCAAGCCGACAGATAGGAGCTAATAATTGCCCCGCACAAACATTCAATTCTGCTTCCCTGCATTAAAACGTAATAAATTGAGATCGGAATGTCTCGATGAAAATAATTTTGGATTATAAAAAAGAAAATTCAGTTTTTCAGATTTTTTTTTTTTTTTTTTTTTACTTGAATTGTGTTTAACTTTTTCCATTCGCTAAAAGCTCGTTGATAGCTGTTTGGATATTGTGAACCTGACACTCCACCTGAAAAGCGAGAATTTTTTTTCTTTCAGCTTGGTTTTAAAAGCTAATTAGCTTAATTTTCATCCGGATTCGTAAGTTTATCGCCCAAAACGACATTACATATGAAGCAGAATGGAAAGACGATAATGCCTGACACTTTTACCTTCCAACCATAAAGGTCGAAGCAATAAAGATAAAAAAGGTCTTGTTGTAAGAGCTGAAAATGAAACGAGTTATAATTAATTTCCACATAATTAGTTAAATTATTGAAGTAGATATGTTTAAGAAGAGTGAAAATCATTTTTTTCGTATAAGTTTCACTTTTCTGTGTTGTCCAGGAGTGAAACTGGATGTTTCCTTTATTTTTTTTACAGCGGACATACTGTATAATTTTATTATTTTTTTTTTTTTTAAAGTAATGTTATCCATTATTATAAATTTTCATATGTTTATCATAATTCCTCTTTGTCAGTTTAAATATATAATTTTAATTATAGTCCTAGTCCATTAAATACATTCAGTATTGCAATGCAAATGTTGAAAACGTTTTTTCTAAACAGAGATTGAAATTGATTAATTGCAATTATTAACTTCAGAAATACGGTACACTTTTTAAAAACAACTTTTAAGATTAATAGAACTCTTAAAAAATGAAACGAAATTTTTTTTGCATAGGTTTTTTTTGTGGTATGTAACTCATTTATTATTAGGGCAAATGATGTTACCAATTAAGACCAGGAAATTGAACGAAAATTGATTTAAAACTACATTTTATGCCAGCAATATTTCAAATATGACTTCATATCCATTTTATTATAAAATGTAATTTAAAAAATATTGAACTCATTAAAAAAAAAACTGGTAATCCATAAGGTTGTTTACAAAAATCTTAAAATAACACAGAAATATATGAAAATATTTTCATTTTATAATTTTTAATATTCATATAGATTGGAATAACGATTTAATTTCATATAATTATTGTTATATGTTATTTATATATATTTTATCTTTAAACATATCACGGCTGTAAGATCAAATAAAATTTCATGAATTCTGTGTGAATTATTTAGCTCGATTACATAAATTATAAGAACGTAAGTAGAATTATATAAGTTTTTCGTTTTTTTGATAATTTCAGTTATGAGGAGTAGCTTATTGCTTCACCAAGTTGTTTATTAAAGGCCAATAGATGTCAATTAGACGAATTATTATTTTACTTAGATTGCACTCTATTATTTTGATTATTAGGTAAGTAGGTTTACGGTGACTTCAAGTAGAAAATAAGAAATTTTTTTCCCAAAATGATTCTCAGACATTGTAATAAAGATTCATATTCATGACTCTGTAGTTTCTCGACGAATTACATGCATAAAATATCGCATCAAAAATTTTTTAATGTAATTTATAATGCAAAAGGAACTTTAATATGATGTTACTTTAAGGGTATTAAGATCAGTTTTTGGGTTTATTAGTACAAGTGAAATAGTCATTTTCTAATTAAATGACTACTGTGATTAGCGAGGAAACTCAATTTGACATAGAAACGCTTCTTTCATCATAAAGCGCGGAAACTTGTTCAAATTATCCTGACGATAATTCGACGTAGCTTAAAAATGATATAAATTCAAGAAAGTAGTAACATTTATCCAGTCCTGGAAAAAGCATCGCGAATTGTTTAATAGCAAGCAGAGGAAGAACGGTTTGTACAGTAATACGTGAAATTCAATAATGAAAATGGCTCAGCTATCTTATTATAGATCTAGTAAAATTAAAGACTAGTTTTCGATCGCCAGGGGCAAATTTGTATTAATAAAAAGGAAGAGGGAGATTAATTTTAATAGCCCAGTCGCATCATTTTCATCTAACCCAATTAATTAGAGCAACTGATGTGTTCTGCTGTCCTGGGACTGGCACTTCGAGGATGAAAACTGTACAAACAGGCAGTATATTTATGTTGCTGATGATTTTTCATGATAGCCTTCAATATCTGCCAGTTAAAAATGTTAAAAGGAAGTCCCAGATGCAGATATAACTGTTTCTTATGGTCTCTTAAGTTTTGAACCTTTCATAATAAATTATAGATCGCAAGAATATGACCTGAGCAGCTTAAAATCCTATCCGTTTTAATTAAGGTTATTTTTAAGTTTTATTTTATTAAATATATTTTAAAAACGTTTCATGCTCTCTGCCCTTAGTCATTTGCTTACTATTTTATAATGTTTACACGTTAAATTTCGGACATCCGATGGTATTATGAAAGTCCCATCAACAACCATGTGACTATTTTAAATTTTATGATGTGCATATAATTATTCTTGTGCAAGTGTATCAGACTGAAAAAATACACTGCTCTCGTCTTAGGATGAAATCTTTGATAAGTTGAAAAAAAAGTAAACGATTTTTATGTCTAAATCACATAAATAGTTTTATTTTGTGCAAGGGATCTGCATTCATGTCGCAGATTTCACGGGCCATGATATTTTTTAGGTGTGAGAGTTTAATTTGTAAAATAATACCTAAAAAATTGAAAATAATGATTGGTGCCCCGCAAAAAAGGAAACTTTTGGTTCCTCTAACAGCCTCCTTAAAAATGTTCATGGCTGATTTTTTTCGTGATTTAAAAGTGAGAAACGTTGATTTGTTTATGACACGTCGGGCGAATGGAGCTTTCGAGGGAAAGTAATTTGATTGAGTTAATAAAGAACTCTTCGAGGGCACTTCAAATGATGAGCGATGCTCATGAAAGTGGTAGTTGCCATACATCTCCCCGGTCAAGAGCTTCCGAAATATTTTAAGCTTTCAATTTTCATCGGGTGGAGATATTAAGGGTCGCTTATTATCCTGGACAGATCGCTCGGAGTTAATGCAGCCTCCTTTAAATAGCGTACATCACTCGTTGGGTATTGCCACTGTTACGTCCTCTGCCAAATCAATGAAGTTTTTTGCATAATGATTAGTAGTCACTGCGCCAGGTCATGGGTTTTCGCATCAAAGCGATCGTGGCCTTTGCTGATGGACAGCATGAGATATCCGATTTAGAACCTTGCGAAGATCGCTACTTTCTTGGATTTCACCCGTCTCATAAATGCAGCCAGACCTCTAATTTATAACTTAATTCAGCGCTGCTCAGGTTAAAGGAATCCGCCACTGTAAAAATGATGCTTTTATCACATGTATATGAAATAAGTCATTAACATGAAGATTTTTAACCTTCGGAAATTGCATTTAGTTTCTGCTTCTCCATCATCATTTGCGAAACTTCGGGATTTGGATTATTTACATGTCGTTCGGGGCAAACGATTAATCAAATCACGGTTTTGATTTCCGTGTGAAGTTTTCATTCGAGGAGTTCAAACCATTTGAATGCACCTCAATCACCATCCAATCGCATGAAAAAAAAAAAAAAGAAAAAGACTTGGAGTACTTGGATTAAACGGACAATTGCGGTTTTTTAATTGAAGGTTTTTATTTTGTCCATTTGAGATGAAATTACACTTCGATTAATGGATCATTAACCTAATTTAATTTATATTTGTAACTTCCTCATTTAAATGTCCCACTGTGTGAATGTTTCATTTCATAGCGACGAAATTCAATAATTAGCAAGTTCCATCATTAGTCCAATCCGTATTCTGCTTTCTTAAATAATTATCTGTCTCATAATGAATTTCTTAATGTCAGGCACTGCCTGTGCCGTTCCATCGCTAACAATGAAGTTGTGAAACAATCTTCTTTAAAAAAATAAAAATAAAGATATCCCGTCCCACTATTAACTGTGGGGGGGCAATCATTTGCCATCCAATATCGAAATGAATAAAACTATTTCTTGTATGAATATGGATTGATTAGGATTCTCGTAATAAAAGAGTATAATGGTACGTGACCTGACTCGAGACGTTTCAGATCCATTCCAGGTCCTGTACAGGAAGTTTCGCCTGGTTGAGTGCAGCACGCGCACGAATATTAATGGAGTATCAAGCTGTACAGTTCTTTTTTTTTTTTCCGGAACAAAGCAGGTTGCCGCATATATATATATATATATAACACAAGACAACTGACAGAGCAGTTAAAACTGCGATGTGCTTTTATAACTTGGAGAACATCGGAAAAAACTGCTGCAAGGAACACGTCTTTAACGAATTAGCCGTCATTTTCCTGTGCAGGCAAAAATATAATAACTATGGACACGAACTGGAGCGTGGAAGTTTACGTTAATGGATTCACAAGTCCATTTGCCTTTTCCGTTCCCAGGATTTCATGTGAACCATCAGGAGTCCATCGGGTCCTGAAGTACAAAGAGAAATAAGATCCATTTTGATCTCGGTGTAAAAAGATAGGCTGGCAACCCTTACGATATTTCATCCACCATTCAAGTCCTTTTTTTTTCTACCCCTTAATCTTCTGCTCCATTTTCTTTTGCAATCATGTACGTGCAAAACGAATAGTAAATTCGTGTATATTTGTATTGCTAAACATGCCAGCTGGCATAAATCTTTTCGATGCTGATCTTAAGGTGGATATGTCGATAAAATAAAAAAAAAAAAAATTATAAAGAATTGACAAAGAATGCACAACAATATATATATCAATCGGTGTTTCGATCCATACTCATCCAGTAATTATTTTAATTTTGATCGTCTTATCAGACTAAATTAGATGCTCATATTCTCAAAATTTAAAAAGGCAGAAATTGTATTGCACAATATATTTTCAATATGTGAGAATCTGAAGGTTGCATTTATTAAATGTGGTATTTAATTTTTTAGTAAGATTTCTAATGTTATAAATATTTCGGAATGCCAGATTACGTTCATCAGAAAATCAAACTTGCATGAACGAATATACGCAATCAGCAACGCAGTGTGAATACACATGGGCTCCAAGTTAACTGTTCTCTTGATTTAAAGCCTCAATTAACGGTCGGGATATTTTCAAATAACCTCTGATGATGGGTCACTTGTCGTTAAAAACGATCACCATATTTTTCGGTGTTTCATTTCATTTTCTGTGATGTCTGGAGTGCATTATTAACTTATTAAGCGATTAAATTCATTCGACTTGCGATACATTGAAAAAAGCTTCGGGAAATGCTGAAAAGAGATGCGGCACTGACCTCGCTACACTGGGCTGACGCCCAAATTCAGCGCATTCCACCTACAAATACAAGGATTTTTATTTTGCGGTCGCGTATGGCCCTTTTCAGTCGGCTCAGCGGAAAAACACGGCTTTTTCTCCCTAGGATAAAAATTTAGCTTTTTTTTTTTTTCCAGAAAGAGCAACATGCAAAGTACAAATAGCCTCAAAAGAAATTTTCGGCAAAAGGAAAAAAACCGCGAAGAGTTAGATCACGTTACTGGAAAAGCGGTCGGGAGACCGGGAAAATCCTTTTAGGCAGGAAAATTCAAGTTAAATTTACAAAAACCATTTCGGTAAACGAGGTTAATGTCTGTGGAGTTCATTGAGCGGCATCAAAGATAATCTGAAATCTATATTTAAACCGTGCACCCTCACCGCAAACTTGAATCTGACGAAAAATTCTGCAGAAGCAGATTCTGACCAAGAAGACGAAGAAGGTGTTGGACTTGCTTTTACCCTTGATCTCGCGGTTCCGCTTCAGCAAAATATAAATTTTATCGTTTTTATTAGGTCATTTGCCATCTAAAAATAAAAAAGCGCTGGCGCTTGCTTTCCATTGTGAAATTTAGCTGGGAAAATGAGAAATTTTTAATTTCCCATTCGGCAAGAAAATCCAAACTGACCATCCCGTGCCGCATAAACGTCTAACCGCTCTTCGATTCCTTCAAAAACGAAATTTGCATACGCAAAATGCTAAATTTAGTTGGGGTCCGATTGATGTTTTTCAAGCGCTCGCGCACGTTCGGTTTCCTACCAATGTTTCTCATTGGGAAACTATGCACAAATTTCTTTTTTTTTTTTTTTTTCACCTCAGCTGTTGCCGCTGATTTTCGCTGACAGCTCCCTGCGAAATATTTTCGTAAAAATCACTGTCGGAGCTTTCGGTGTCAAACGCGTTGGATTCCCCTGAAGAGAAACAATAAAAAAAAAAAATGGCAATCTAGGGTCGAAATGTCGTAAATTGAAGAGATTTGAAATTTTCTTTCACCTTTTCCAACCTGTGAAAATGATAAGTGCCGGAATTCAGGCACTTTCTCCGGTCGTTCGGCACGGGAATGATTGCGATGATACTGATGAAGTGGAATGGTGCAGGTTCGGTTTTTTCATTGATATTTTCCTGTTATACAGCCTCCGATTTTCTTAGTTCTTGCGATCTTGATCTTAGCAAACGGGTCTTTTAGGTGTCTCACATCGGTGGTCCGGATCTGGTAATCCGTCGACAATTGCGATCGGAATATTTTTCTTTTTTCAAAATCAAATGTATTCACATGCAGGCATATTAAAATACGTTAAAAATAATTGGAAAAATTTCTTATGCTTCATTCTCTGCGCATAATCTATGATAAGTTTAATTACCTGATCTTAAATTAATTTCAGTTTGTTTTTTATTTTTCTGCGTCTTATTTTCCGATTAGACTAAATGTCTTTTTTTTTTTTTTATATAATTCATCTTCTAGATAACATAAGGATTTTCTTTATGGTGCCATTAATTACGAATGAAAAGATTGCCTCATTCGCGAAAACGAGTTAACATATGCGAATTTTTGTTTGTGGTAAATGCAAAATGAACGACCTTAAACGAATAACAATAATATTAATATGTTATCGTACATGTAAGTCATGGATAACATCAATTGGAAAAATTGTGTGTTTAAACCTATAAACATTTTTAGCGGCTTCTTTTAAAATTTTTTCCATGTTCATAACAATCTCCAAAAATTTATTTGTATTCAAGTATGCAGCGATAAATATTTTTAAATTATTAAATTATATATATATATAACTATAAAATTCATTGTGATACGGCAGTACACGCATTGTAAATCCAGATTCTATGATAATCTACAATCTGCATTTCGTGATTTCTACACTGCTTATTAGTTTTCTTAAATTCATTGCTTTATACGCTGCGTTACACCGAATTCCGAAGGAAATTTTTACTTCATTGTCTTTGTTTATTGTACTCGTTTTCAAAAAGTTTCCGCCTTTTTTTTTGAAGTTATTCCATTCATTTTCATCGTCCAACTTCCCATTTTTGCTTTGCGCAAATTGTGAATTTCTGACATTTTTTTTTTGAGAATCTATGACTGACCGCCGACTTATTATCGTATTTAACGCGTTAAAATCTAGTCAAGGTCCCATTTTAAGTTGTGGAACACTTTTCAACAAAAAACAATGATGTTGATTGCTAATTAAATTGGTAGTTAATATTGAAATTTTCGCGATTCTGACATGTCACTATTGCTGTTTTTTTTTTTTTTTTTCTGCCGGTCTGTCGGTTTCTTCAGAAAATCAAAATTATGACCAAACATTTAAAGTTTACGGAGTGTATTTCAGCTAGATCCAAAAAAACTTTTCATTTATGAATAAATGGGGAAATGTAGTGGGAAAGGACTTGCTCAAGTGCAATAATTTAGCGGCAAAATCGATTGCGGTCTGAGTTATCCCCCTGACAACCATCACGATCGTGTTGATGTAGATGATCCCTAAATCGCTCAATACGTTTTTCGGCTCCAGACAAAATATTTGCTTCCAAAATATTCGTGAAAAAGGGAAACTACTGGATAGCAGAACTTGAGTTAATGGTCTTTAGTAAATATATTATTTTTAGAAAATAAGACGATGGGAAGGGAATAATCCTCTGCCGATTCATTTTTAACCCCTGCATTGCCATCTCTGTATTTCCGTTCTTCCCTTGACATCAGAAACCTTTCTCCGTCGATGTTTTTACTCCTTATCACCATGAACTCCTCTTTTTAAGTCAATCCCGAGAACTTTTTGTTATTTTACAATGGTGTATGTGGATTGTGGGGAACTCGAGAAGAAAAATGGTATAAACCTGAAGCATAAACGGTCGTTTATAACAGGAAGGAAATAATTGCGTTGGGCGAACAATTGAATTACATAGTGATACTTACAAATCTGGCTTTACCTCAACTAATACTGTAGAATCATAATATTGATTTAAGGGCCTGAAAAATACCTCTTTATGTCTTAGAGGAACTCACTCATTGATAAGCGGGAATACTTCTTGGCCATTAAATTGTTTAGCCATTTTAATTTAATTCTTTTTGTGTTTGAAGATATGCAAAATTATGAAAAAAGTTGAATCCTTTGCAAAATGTATTTTCTTCAAGGCGTAGAATGTAAGTTCATTATTGAGGAACGAGACAGTTCTAATCGATCGATAGCAGGCTTTGATGCGTAACATGAGAAGTGCTCAAAATCAAGTCTTGAAACGCTTTTACTTCACTGAAAAAAAAAAAAAATCTTCTTTTTTTCCCATCATAATATCCAGAATAAAATGTTGGTCAGCAATAGAAAAAACTTACTTGATAAACCGTTAAAATCGATAAGGATTTATTGTTGAATAAAAGTTTATGGGCCATGCCTCTTTGCATGTGTACCAAAATCCTTTGCTTATTTTACCTAATAAATATGAAGAATTAATCCTCGTTAAACAGCCTTATAAAAAGTGAAATTTTAACGTAACTTCAAATAATTCACTGAAACTAAACACAAGAAAAAACTTGTTTCTGATGGTAACGTTTGACTAACATCAATCTGCTTGTCTCGAAGCAAATCAGGGATTTCTGATCTTTTCTTTTTCCATGCATTTAATTCATATGATTCTGCTTTAATAAATCACAGCACCTTTTTTTGTCTGCGTTGCCTTTCTGTTTTAGCATCCTCATTGAGTAAAGACCGCGGCCAATGCAATAATTTGCTTTTCTGCTGAAATTTCAAGAGCAATATCAAAAGATATATTTCCTTTTCAAGATACACTTGATATTTGAGATAAGTGCTGAAGACCTCCGAGATCGTCAGTTTACAAGAAACGATAAAATAAATTATTTGGTATTGCATGATTCACCATATGAATATCATTTTCTTATATTTAAATTTCGGCCAAGGCATTTATTTATGTAAAATGTAAATTTTAAACTTTAATTTGGTTGTTCTCAAAAAATGTTCGCCATTTTATCTCTTTCGATGAAAAAAAGAAAACAGAATATGAAGATTTATGGCATGTATGGATGATTATTGTTTTTCAGTTAGCTAAAATATGAAATCATTAAGTTTTAGAGATACATTATAAATGATAATAAGATAGTACCAATACACATATGAACAAAATATCGAATTAGCTTTTCATGTGTAATTGATATTATCAATCATTGGAATTGCATATCGGGTTAAATTAACTGAAAATTTTGCTTAAAACATTCTGTTTGCAGAGTACATGAGTAAAAGACCAGATATTTTTCTTATTTCATGGTATCTCAGCATGAGATTCATTCGCTATGCACCCCAATGTAAAAAAAGGCTTCGGATATAAATTATCTCAAAGTGATTCGGCATTTCCATTACATTATTGAAGGGCAAAAGGCCCCCTATGTTTCCCGAAAAAATATATTCAGTAGTTTAACATTTTTTTTCTCACCTTAAGTATCCATATAATTTCAGACTGCGTTGTAAACTTATTTTTTTTTTACGTAATTCAATAACTAATACAATCAGTTAGTATTTATTTTTAAATATAAAAGCGTATGCGGAGTACAAATCACTGGTTTATAAATTTTATGGGGAATGAAATAATAAAATACATTTATACATCATTTTATGAACTTTATTCTGCATTTTACAATCGAAGGGATGATTTAAATATCAGATTCAGGTGTATTATGATTTAATAATACTGGATCTTTTACTTCGATTTAGATTAAATTAAAACCGAAGGCCTAAGTGAAATTGAATGGTACATTGTTTTTGTTAAAAATATTTCTGATATTTAAGAGAGCTTCTACAGTAATTTTGTTCCTTAGAAAATTTGTGACCTTAACGAATCGTCAAATTTATTCTTCAATGACTAACACGAAAATTTTAATATTTGCAACATTTTCACTAAAAAATGGACAAGAACAAGTTGAAGTGGAAATTGAGTATAAAAAAAAAACAAAATAGAATTTCGAATTATTGTTTTGTTACGGGCTAATTCAGAATATTTAAAATCATCATGACGAAGCTAGTTTTTAATGTGAAAAAAGAAAATAGAATTTAAATCTGGAACCAAATTTCAAAGTGGCAAATTCTACTATTTTTCTCAACAAAGCAAATACTTTGATGTCTGTACATTTATACATAACAATCTAATTTTTCAGTTACATAAGAAAAAATGCATTTATTAAATAATATAGATTGATCACCTTTTTTTTTGCTGAAGTATTATTTATATTATATAATGTTGTAACTGAGAACAGATCAAATTTCAGAATCGAAAGTGAAGAAATCAGAGCAAAAACTGGAATTAGGGCGTCTGGAAATACAAGAAGAAAGAAAAAGTTATATTTTTGGATCGCAGTATAAAACTTGAAAGGTTAACGATTTATTAAAATTATTGTACAGTTACAAAAAAAGTAGCGGAAGCTGCGGATATATGCGTGCAGACCATTCCAATTCAGCTAATTTTAAATTTAAAATATTTCGAAGTAAACAATTTAACTATTTCGTTACAAACAATGAACAAATGCAAATACCCATGAACCAGAACCAATATCATTATATGCCGGAAAACTATTACTAATCTCTTAATTCATCTTCAAGTAATCTTGTCATTCACTTACTAACTCATATGTCAAAAGAATTGTTCATTTAATAACGCTGAATATTCATTTTCGAAGAGATAAAAAACAAGGTTTCTGAACTAGTTTTCAGCTGAAAACTTAAAGCTGAAATTAATTTAAAGACTCGATAAACCAAAGATATAAGTCATATGAATTCTTTTTAGATTATTCCTTAATATATTTAACAAATTTATAATTTCCTTTAAAGGTAAGTAGATAAATTTACAGAGAAATGTTAATTACTTTTTTATTGACGGATCTCTTCATGAACTTCAATTATTATAATAAATCTGAATACGTCTACAGGAATTGCTAGGTTTTAATGAGTTAGATGCTAAAAATATGTAATAGACTTTAAGTCTAGAATGATACTGGGAATCCCGTTTTTTAAACTGAAAGAATTTTATCTAAATTTTCAATTAGAGTTCTTTCTATTAATAGCCAATATATGTAATATTAGTTTCTGCATATAATTTTCATTGAAATTAGGACTTTTAAAAAACAATATATTCAGTTTTTACTGAAGTTAAATATCAATCATTTATTAGGTAAGTTTTGTCACATATTTGTTTCGAAACAAATGAGTTTTGGATTTGACAGTTTTAAGTTTTTGATCTTATTTAAAAGAATTTCTACATTATTTATATTTATACATAATTTTTACATTAAACTTAAAATATAACTTGGTATAATGGTAAAATAAAAATAATGGGAAATTTTTGGGCTTTTTGCATTTGTTTTTGAGTTACAAATAATTTGGAAGGGAACTTCAGGTTCGTAATTAAGAGTAAAAGAAATTTCAATTAGATGATATTCTCTTGCCTTTAAATTTAAAATTAGTTGTAATATACATAATTTACATTATATTATTTCTTAACATTTATTTAAAATCTATCTTTATTGATCATCCCATATATTCGAAGTAAAAAATATTTTAAAAAGTATCTTATGTTTATCTAAAACCTTTTAATTAGTCACAGAAATGGCAAATCTACTTTTTCAACGACTTCAACATTTTTATCATAGGCTGGTGTACCAGGTATTTTACTGCTTCTAAATAAGCAACTATGTCTAATTAAAGCAGGTTTTCGCAAATGAATTCCTCTTCCACCAGGAGACCAAGCGCGTACTTTACATGAATAACCAGGAGCGACAGTAACCGCTACCCAACCTAAAAATATAACATGAATTTCTCATATTTATAATCTGACCATTATGAAATACTGATATTAAATATTGAAAAATGATATTAAATATTGTTACTTTCAAATTCTACATATAATTTTAAGTTGAAATATATTCTTTGAAACTTTGCAATACCTGCAGAAGAAAGAAGTACATCAGCTGATGCAACATTTTTATGTTTCCCAAAAATTTCTAATTCTTTTTCAACGAGTAAAGGAAAGTTTTTTATCCGTTCCTCACTTCCATGAGGAACAGCAAAATATTCTGTTCCCATTAATTTGTTGTACAGTAAATCTGCATCTTCAGTCTTGGTGATTGTTACAGGTAATTCCATTGAAGCAAACACTGTAAACCTATGAGTCAATAACGATGGTTAATCAATTAATTAATGCATTTTACGATTAATGCATTTAAATACATTATATAAAATAATGCATTTAATACCAAACAAAATTATTTCCAAAAATGTAATCCAGTCTTGCAATGCCCGCAATAAATAAAGTTTGGCCGCATTTTAGCTTAAAGTTTCTAGGTATTATAGCTACTTTCGGCATCACTTTGGATAATTCAAATGTTGTTAATAAATTTAGAATTTGATCTTCATGAATAACCCCAGGTGTATCAAAACACCATTTGCTTTCTTTGTAAGCTGGGTCCTCGGGATCAATTCCGAGTAATTTTTTGTTTTCAACTTTGGATTCATTTCTGAAAGTTCTGCCAATATAACCTGTGAAAAGTAATGAAGTATCAAACTCCATTTCTGAATTAATCAAATGAGAAATAACAATACATTAAAGATTTTTACCCATTAGGGCGAGTTGCTGTTTTTTAGCCAGTGATTTAAGAGATTTTTTTTTAATTTCTTCTAGGATTTTTTCTTCTTCTCTGGTCACTTTTAATCTATTCGATCGTACAAATAACCGCCATTGAGATGGTCGTAAAATTGGAAACTAAAAAAAAAAAATTTCTCTGTACATCAGAATAAATGGATAATAACAGTAATAATATAATATTGTTTTATTACTCTATTTTAAAAGGGGATTTGAAACTCTTTTTAATAAGATAGCAATTATATATTACATACAAAAGATTATTTTCTTAATACAGACTAATAAAAAGTATATAATATAACATAACAACAAAAAGTAAGAAGGGCATTTAAAAATCAAATGATAATTTTTAGATTTCAATTTTTTGAATATAAACGATATGTGAGCAGATACTTTTAAAGAATATTTAAACATAATGTATTAACCAAAAGATACAGTCTGTTGTTTATCATAAGATAATTAATTAAACTCAAGCAAAATGAACATTGAGTTTCATTTGTAAATAATATTAATATTAATTAATAATAATAACAATAATATAGAGTACAAACCTTTAAGAGGTTTAAGGTTGTACCAGGCCAGTTAGAAATGGTGGCACGTTGAAGCAAATCAGCAGCTGTCACTTTGCAGTAATCTGACTGAATTAAAGCATTAAATAATGTGGATTTTCCAGCATTTGTGCAACCAATTATATAAACATTACCTAAAAATTAATCAAAACTATTAGACCATATCTGAGACCTTTTTAAGTTTTATTAAACCATTTAAATTTTCAAAATAAAGGTAGAAATTATCAGAGAAAAATATTTATTGTTTTGGAATATATTATCACCTTTTGTAAGCCACACATTATGTAAATTATTTATTAGATTTTCAACACCAAAGCCTGTTTTGGCACTAATCAATGAAATATGTTTTATATTAGACTTTGCAATGCCAGTTTCCATTAATGAGATCTTTAGACATTCTCTAATATGTTTCATGTAATCTTTGCCATCTTGCACAAGTAAATCTATTTTGTTGCCAACCACAAATATTGGCCTTTTTAAACCTGAGAAAAATTACACAAAATTATAAAAGTATTAATGTTCATGTTTACTTTCATATGCATCAAAATCATTTTGTTTTTCACTGAAATAAATTTTATTTTATGTGATTCTTAATACTTAACTATTTTGGTTTCAGTTTACAATAAAAAAATTACTGTAAAATTATATCTATTCATTAAATTATTAATAAAAAATTGAAAGAAGTATATTTTCTAATATCTTTCTTGAATCTATTATGCCATGTTTGCAATGAAAAAATTGCATTTAAAACATATATAAATACCTGCAAGAGATATTAATAACATAAGGAAATAGTTGAAACAATTAGTACCAATAATTTAGTTTAACAATGAATATCCTATAACAAGATTTACAATAGTAATTATCCTTAAAATGTAATATATTTATTACCTATAATGTCTAAAATGCCAGGCCATATACTACATGGAAAATCAAGAAGATCAACCAGTAAAATAACAAGAGCTTTTTCATCTTTTATTTTGCTAAGAATTAAAGGATATTCTTCTGCTTTAACATTAATGCCCAATGCTAGATCATATTCTTGCAAAAATAGACATCTTTGACAAATGTGTGCTCTAAGCTCTTCTTCTTTCAGTAAGGTAAAAATTTCTTTTGGCATGAAACCAGGAATAGACATATCCTGCAAAAATTTTTAAAAAGAGAAATAATTTAAAATTTTAAATATAAATTTATTATTTTTTTTAATTTTTAATTGTTCTACTAATAGTAAATGCTTACAATACAATGTAAAATAGCCCCACAGCCACCACATGGCACAGAACTAATAGGCACTTTAGGATCACAGGAACCAAATCTTTTATCATGTAATATAATTTCTTCTTCAACACCAACAGCCCACTTTGTTGGACTTTCGTAATTTATCTTATTTTTTTTCATGTAATTTGGCGGTTGATTAGAAACTGGTTCATCTTCAAACCCAATATTTATATCACTAGCAGATTCAATTTTTACATTATCATTAATGTAATTTATTTCTGATTTATTCAAGACAGTATTCTCACGATGGAAAGGAAAATGAACAGTCGAAGATTTAATGTGAGCACTGTTCTTAGATTCTTTATTTCTCTCAATGTCTCTTTCTTTTAAGCTATCTTGTATAGAATTTAAAAATAAAGGTATAGACTTTCCACCTTGTTTACCCTGAATAAATTGCATTTCTTCCTCGTAATTTAAACGAGTAATTTTTTCATGCATTTTTTTTCTCATAGATTTTTCTTTACTGTAAAAGACTTCGTTGTAAATTATTTTACTCATCCAATCATTTTCTCGTAAACCAATTGAATTATCCTTATTGCAGATTTCCGCATTTGAATATCGCACTATATTAACGTTAAACAAGGATTTTTTAAAAAATAAAGTATTATAATAAAAAATATTATAAGAAATCAATAGTTTCTTATTGAAATGAGTACATTTTGATAAAATCATGATTTTGTGAACCTGTACATACTGTGAAATAGTAAAGTTAAATCATGACTATATGTTTGAACATTTTAAGTTGTTCTTAGAAGATATAAATTATGAAATTTTGATTAGTGTTCTTCGAGTTTTCTCTGATGAAATAAAAATCCCCCCAAAAAATTCAGTTTTTGTCGTGTAAATAATATATTCCCAGAGCCGAGCTTTGGAACATTCATTGATATTCCGGCGCCTCCTCAATATTGTATTATTAAAATATAAATTTATTCATTTTTGTCTTTACAATTAAATTATTTAATAATTAAAATTTTAAAATTGCTTTTCTTTTGTGCTTTTAAAAACATTAATTCGGGAATGACTAAGTTTATTGTAAGAAAATCACCACAAATTTTTAATAAAATTATTCCTTCACATTTATTTTGATCATCTCGGAGGCTTTTAAACTACAGGAAGCAGTAGATGTGGCAGTCGTATGATGAGGTGAAAGTTATATTATGGGTGATACGTTCAAAAGCGAAATTCAGAAACCTATAAATAACCCTCTCTTGAGTGGTGCTGGACATGGTTTTCCATTTGATATTTTTCAGGGAAGTTCCCTGCTGGTTCCATTTTCGCAAGAAAATTCATCTGTTCTCGGTGATCGTAAGTTAAATGATAAGATAAGAGCTAACATTTAGATGTACTTGCTTTTCGCTTTTCAACATAATGCTCTTGGTTTGCAGTTGCAAAATAATTATTTTCATCGAGTTATCAAATTTCTTTTAAAATTGTTAAACTTCTTTTCAATATGAGTTCCGTATTTGCAGTAACTGCTTAAAGGTCTTAGTATTAATGAACAATATGTTTTCTTAATTTTGATGTCTTACCTGAAAATGTTTGATGTGTTTGAAATTAAAATTGAAGTACTAAAACTGATACTAAAAATATTCTGCTTTTGCATGTTATATTTACAATTTTTTTTCCTATATTGATTAACTTTAAATTATGTAAAGTTGTGCCATATTCTCTCATTCTTTAACTTTAAGAAAGTTAAAATGGAGATAAAGAAGTGAAAACTGAAAAAATTTTTCATGTTTATACCATAAAATACTTCTGAAATGTGAGACTTTAGTAATAGAATATTGTTATTCAATATTCATACAATGCCTATACAAAATTTAATACATAACATGAAAAAAAACTTTGATTTTGTTAAATTAAATATAATTTATAAAAAAGTGACTGAATAAACTTTCATTTTTCAGAATGTTTAAAACTTGCATAAATAAAAATTGTTTAAAATGTTTTTTAGTATTATTATTCAGTAATCGTATTGAGGAATATATAAAAAATTTTTTGAATATTGAGCTATTGTTTATTGTAATTAAAAATAATTGTATAAAAAAGAAGTATAAAAAGTAAAAAAGTCATACATTTTCTTTCAAAAGAATATTTCATAATATTTTAATTATTAAAGATAATTTTATAATACAAAATTCTTGAAATTTTAAAATATTTTTTCGTATTTATTAATTAGATTTTTTAAAGTTTAACTGCTGCTGCTGCTTTGATATCTTGGAATTATCAGCTTACTTTGATTTCTTCTTCTAATTAAAGCTATGGCAACGACTATAGCAATAATTATAAATATCAAGAGTAGCACACCTACCGCTATAGCTGCTATTTCTCCCGTGAGTAACCCCTCTGTAAATAAAGCATGGGCGATTTTTTGATTTGAAATTAAACGAGAACAGAAATTACTCGTATTTTATATACTTTATAAAACTCACGGTTATTAATATCAAGAGAAAGTTTGATGTAATTTCCTTTTCCATCTTCTGCATAAATATCTACTTTGGATTGACAACAGGAGGCTGAGTAAAGCACTGTCACTTGCGATTTTGTGCCGGCTAAGAATGGTTGCTGAAACAGAAGCCCGTATGGCTCCGACAAGATCTTTTTCAATCCTATAAAAAACAGTAGAAAAATTAAATATTTAATGATGAATAAATTCAGTACCTTATTTTCTTTACGTCTATGTCTATGAATAACTAAATAACTTGGTAAACTAAATGTCCTTAGGTCTTTTGTTACCTAAATTATTTATTCATGTTAGATCAAGGAGAGCGGAGATTTTTTCTTTAAATTTTCGTTTAGTAATTTGCAAATGACGTTTCTTCTAGAAATTTTTATTGGGCAAATCCTTAGCTTGGTTTGTTTTTATTATAAAATTTTCAGTTGCAAGCAAACTAATGCATATGAAAATCTCAGTTATCTCGCAGATTATGAATTTCTTAAGAATATGTACCGAGGAATTTTTGTCCTATTGGTTTTAACTACTGATCAATTAAATATTTTCGATGATAAAATTCTTATATAATATTTCAAATCGTTATTTTATACCGGATTCTTCATCCTGTACAGTTGCTTCCACACTCCATTGTTCAGTATCACACGTATCTGGTTTATCATGCTGTCTGCAGTCTCCTTTATAAGAGTAATTGATCTTCGGAGCCCATGAATCGGTAATTGTCTATAATAATGATTAAATAGTGTAAATGTAAACTTTGTCATTTTTTTTTGCACTTCGGAAAATTGCGTTAGGGGATTTAGGAAATAAATCACCTTGTTTATAATGTATATCAGGGTTTGTCGAATTGTTCGTTCGTTATCTTTGGTTGAAGCTACAAACCCGATCTGACCTTCCACGCTGTTTGCTTCAGTTAGAAGTGCTTGGATTGTAACATCTACAGTTATTCTCTCCATTGGATTCAGTAATCGACTGAAAATGTAAATGAATAATCGATTAGCAGCGCATTATTATCGTTTAGATTTTTCTTGCATAAGTCTTGATTTTATTTCGCAAGTTGCACCTACTTATTTGGGTGTATATTCAAAATTCTCACGTTTCGAACATTAGATGCAGAAAATGTAAGGAACAAAGGGGTAAAGAAATTATTCGTTACATCAAATCCTATTCTATGGTTACTGCCGGGCAAACAATATAAGGTACTCGATGAAGAAACTTCCACTTTCACGGGAATGAAAACATTTCCTCTTGTTTGTTGTTTTTCTGAAGATGAATTTCTACCTAAGTGAGTAATAAAACAGCATTTATAAATTTATGCAAATTAATTTTCAAAGGAAAAATGGAAAAAAAAAAAATGTAATACTCTGAAAGTTATTTTCTATCCTGCGCTTAGGCATTTCTTCAAACAAATTTTGCTCTGGAAATATTATTTCCGCCAACTTTTGCTCCTTATTTTCTTCTACATTGCTCTCGGCCGAGAGACTCACTTCACCTAATCGCCTACCAATGTTGTCTGCATTATTGAAATTGCGAGAATTATCTGTGAATGAAGTAAAAATCGAAGAAGCGAAATTTTTTTGTGTAACATATGTAATTTTCTATTTTCTTTTTAGTTAAACTCACCAGATATTATGTCGCTGTCGTGCGCCGATTTTTCCGGCTTTGAAGTTTCATTAAAATGCGAATCCGAAGTCTAAAAAAAATAATATTTCAGATTTTTATCTGTCAACGTTTTCTTATTTTAGCGCTAAATCCATATTGGCTAACAATTTGAAAAGATTCCTGCCGAGATTTAGTATTGTTTTATAGTGATATATATATGTGTGTATGTCACTATTTAATTTCAGAAATTTTTACGGCAAAAAAGTATAATATTATTTATTTATTTTTTTTCGTCAATAATTAATATGCAGATTTAACCACTGTGCTTTTCTCAATCGTGCAAAATAGATTCCGCCGCAACTTACCTCCTCGTCATAATCTGCATCTTCAGCAAAAATGGAAAAAAACTTTAGATGTCCACCAGAAGATCGGGCGATGGAATTCAGTGCATTCACATTTAGAGGTGAATCTCCGCTCCATATGACAAACCCCTAAGCGTTTCAGATTATTCAAATATTGAACTATCATTATGAATTTTTTTTTTTTTTTTAAACAAAAGGAAGTTATCACAAATTTACCCTGATGTGCTTTTCGCTCAGTTTGTCATCGAGAATCTTGTGCGAAGGCCTTCCAGCCGCAGGTCTTCCGGTGAAGAAAAGAACATCTAGATCGGATGGAGACAGGGATGCAATCGCTTGAAGTGACTGAAACAGGTCTCTCCTCGGGGTGCGTGTGCTTGTCGAAGATTCGAGCGAATTAATTCTTTGCACCATTTCCTTTGCGCTTATGGAGTCGTTGGATGTTTCATAACCTGGAAGAAATCACTTGTCAGTGGTCCCTAAAAGGCTCGGTGTCTTCCTTCTCCAATTTTTGTTTGCTTTTTATATTGACTGAAAACATTATCAAAATTTTTAACTCCTTTATTTGATTTGCCGTCCAACCAAAAAAAAAAAAAAAAAAAATACCAAATCGAAGATGACATCACTTTTTGTGGATTTTTTGCTAAATCCACATCCTGTTCAATGGCTCACGTTATTTTGAAGATTCATTGATGTAACGAAAAGAAAAATGAGAGATCTGTTGAAGTATTCGATTTATCTGCCGGTTCTCTTAACTCAACATTCAAAATGAAAAGGGAAAAAAATATTTTTTTGAACGATATTTTAAAAAATAAGCACTGAATATTTAGTCCATTTTCGATTCCTTGTGCAGAGCTTAAGCGCTGCATGCAGCGAGTTAGACTTACGTGAATTGTTAAATGAGGAATATTTTCAGCTCGGTCGTTTTTCGTTTGACAGATTTTCGAAATTTGGCAAAAATGTTTCCCCGATTAAATTTATTGCATCAGCAAAAGGTTGTATAACACTGATTACTCTAGCTGCACGATGTTGTATTAATAATGTATGTACGCAAGCTGAAATTTTTTTGCTGATCGCAGAAAACAAAGGCGACATTTTAGAATTATGTCATAGTATAATAATGTGACATAATTCTATTTTGCTATCGTCAATTATATAAAAAAAAAATACTGTACATTCATGGGGAATTTTATATGGGTTTCTTATGCTAGAAAGGAAGACGCATAACTTGTGATTTTATACATATACAGCGGAATATAAAAATTCAAAATTCTTAATAAACAATTGAGGAAAATAAATTTTATATGACATAAAAACTATCTCTCAAAATCAAGTATCGTTATACAATACTGTTATTCATATTTGTGTGTATATTTTAGAGAGTTATTTTTTCAGAGTTAAAATTCTAGTTGTAATAATTCAATTGATTTTTACAATATACATATCTGTATGTACAACAAATCAAAATTAAACTGCAAGAGTGAACTAACATTTAAGACAATATAATTAAACACTAATAAAAATCATTCCTATAACTTAAGAATTATATAGTTTATTAATAGTTAAGAATTGGTTTAAATAATGAAAATAATTATTTTTGTACATAAATATTAAATTTGTACATAAATTGATTTCGAAAAACTTCAGTTTAAATGGTAATGATTGGTATTAAAAATTTTTCGAAAGAATAAATAGAGTTTTTAAAACTAAAGTTAATAAAAAGTAAATTTATTAACAAATGTAATTTTATATTCTTTTTAGATTTTTTTAAAAAAATATTAATTTTTGCGACTGAGTTAAAAATCAACAATTATTTCTAAAAATATTTAAAATTTTTTAGGAAAATATATAATTCAACGAATAATGTGTATACCTGATTCACGAATTATTCCAAAGTAAATTTGACTGTCACTGGAAACGTTGTAATTTGCCCAAAACTTTTTAACTTTATCCATATTACCATAAGACACATCAATCGCCACAACAAAGGTTTTATCATCAAGATTTTCCCTGAAGAATTTCTCAAAATTGCCGTTTTCCATTAAATCTGTGTTGTAACTTTCACATTTGCCGAATGAATTAAACATTCCTAATAAGATCGCGAGGGAAAAAATTATGCGAGAATCCGTAAACATGTTCTTTATACTATGTATAAAAATAAATGCATTAACAGTCGTGAAATCAAATAGATCGCGATTACTTTGCCGACGTTAAATATATATTTTACAAGTTCGGGATATCATGAATCATCTATTGACATCCTGAATAGAACGCAGGAAAAATCTGACAAAATATATGGGATCATCAATAATTATCTTCCTTGCAATTTGAAGTTTTATTTAACAATAATAAAGCTCTACGTTAATATTCCTACAACTGATTTTTAGGGGTTTTATTATTAATCTTATTTTTACTGTTCAAAAATTAAATTAGAAAAATTACTAAAAATTCCTCTCAAATATAGATTTTCAGACTTTGAAAATGACTCTTTAAAGTGTGTCATATGAGAATTTGTGAACTTTTGTAAGAATGACCAACTAAGGTTCTTAATACCTATCAAAACTATCTTTTTTATTTTGACAGAAATCATATTTTTCAATATAAGATGATAAAATTTTGATATGATTGATTGAGGGGAAAAAGTAAATTTGTTAAAATAATAATTTTTGATAATTCTATATTGGGTTCGTAAGGATTCATATTGAGAAAACAGAATGAAAGCAGTTTTTTAATTAACGAAAATATATTATTTTTGTTTCAAACAATATCTTTCATTACTTTTCTTGTGACCCATGAATTTGAATTTTTACCGGAATATCTTTTAACAGGATATATGTACGTCAGTTTTTAGTGTTCAGGTATTTCTTGTCTTTTATTAACATCATACGAATGACTAGCTTTATAATATTGAGAAATATATTTGGTTTTCTTTTGTAAACTTTAAAAATATCAGTGGCCTTATCTATGTTAGCTTATTGATTTCTCACTTTAAGAATTTTGAGGCATCAAACCGTAAGATTTTAAAAATAAAAATTTTGTAGTTTTGTAGCTTAAGATCAAGTTTTTACTTGTTATTAGTTATTTCTTTATTTAAAATTTTTTTTTTACAAGGAATAATAATAAATTAAAGATAGCTGATATCATGCACACTATTCAGTAATTCATATTTACCGATAAATTTAAACCATTTTCTTTTTGTAATTTGTTCGCAGAAGTTGGGGAACCCGATAGATTCGTTGGACAAGATAACACCAGCATCGGAACTATTAACAAATTAAGTGATTCACTGGATACAACAGTTGAAGCGAAAAGTAGTCAGAATGGGGATACACAATCTGCCTCAAACAATCAGAGCTATGTAAAGCTGTTCACTTCCTTTTTCGGGAATAGTCAAACCAAACAGGAGCAAGAGTCCAATCATGGAAAAGAAACAAAAGCAAATGATGAACCTGCTACTACTAGTTCTGTATCGTCCACTCCAAGATCTTATTCTCCATATGTTAATATTCCTAGTTTTCAAACCGTTACCCCAGCCTTGCAGGTACCTTCAGTTACGTCTTCTTCTTCCAGTGCCTTAGAAACCAATCCCGCAGATTCGTTTTACTCATCTCGACCCCCTCCGTATCCACATCCAAATCTAACTCCAAACGAAAGTATTACAAAAAGCATTGCATCCTCAGAAGTTTCTTTAGCTGATCCATATATTAATGCGAACGCGGCCGGTAAACAATCGGCTCAATCGAGTTTCATCGATCCCAATATACGCGTTAAAGAACAAATAAAGCAGGCAGCATCCTTTGATTCGTATTTCGCTAAAAATGATTCAAACATTGATGCAAGTGGTCTCCCAACTTCGTTTCCTGATACAATAGGAAACTGCCAATCACACGTAAATTTCGTACAAAAGCAGGATCAATCTTTAGAGCCCAATACATCGGGAACTCAATATTCATCAATAAACCAATCTTTTACTTCGGTACCTCAGACACAAAATTTACAAATGAGCAATCCTCAGCTATATCATAACACTTCAAGTAAACCAACTGACGCCAATAATTTAAAACCTCCACTTGCAAATCCAAATGCGCCACCCATGGTTTCAGGTAAGGGTAATCTATAATAGTAATTTTTTTGTTTTGGCTTTAATAAATTTTTATTAATGAAGTTAACGTTTTTATAAATTGATTACAGCAGGATCTACAAAAAATTACAGGCTTTACAGACTTTCACATCATAAAAAGCCGGTATATGCTTCCATTCCTGGTTTGTCTTTAAGTACTCAAACACCCACTACTTTCCTTCCGACAGAAGTCTCTTCATTACCATTATCTTCGTCATCTTATCCGGGTGTGAATGTACCCTTAAACCCTTATAATCCTTCATTTTCTGCAGAAAATAATTCAAACCCCAAACTAAATACTGTTTCGGAGCAAAGTGCTCCTTCAGCTGTACCTTTCTTCAATTCTTCGTTGATGAATTCTGATAATTCGATAAAATCAAGTTTCATTCAGTCAGGATCAAGTGAAGCTAATACTTCAATCCCAGTGTCAGTTTCGGTGCCCCTTAAATTCGATAGTCCCCTTCCAAACCTATATTCTCCCTTAAATAAAGATAATCAGAATCTGTTTGCTCCAATATCTAAAGCAAATCCAAATGCATCTTCGGATCCAAATCATTCTGTATTAAATCCAGTAGCTATGCATCCCAGTGGAACTCCTATAGCAGCACCCCTATCAAGCCAAACAGTAAACCCAAAATCAGTTGAGGAAAAAGTTTCCTCTCCAACAATTATTCCCCATTCCTTGAATCATTTAGCTCATGTAGGTCGTACTGGCATTGCATATCGTCCTCCGTATCATCATTGGTTCTATAAAAAGGATATTGATTCAAAAGAATATTGGTATCCATTCAGTATGACTGATTCAGTAGCATTAGAACAATCCTATCAGTCAGGTGAGTATATTATTGAATATATTAAAGACTATCCGTTTGGAGTTTCTTAAGTATACTATCAAAATGAGAGAATTTTATATATATAATGTATCTATTCATTAGAAATATGGATCGAAAATCAGTTGCCATCATTTCATTAAACAGATAGAGTAAATTAACTAAATGTTGCTATTTAGTGATAAAATTAGATCAATTTTTTTGATTTCAATAGTTTTAGTAAAAAGATTGTGATATTAATGTGTAAAAATGATTTATTAATTTAATGAATAAATTTTTTCTTCAGGGAGAATAGATGAAAATACTGTGGTAGCTACAGACGGAGGAAGATACGACGTTAATATTTTGAAAAGGACCAGGACCGCTGTGTACTGGAAGGAAGTTCCCAAGGAAGTGAGAAGATGTTCCTGGTTCTACAAAAATTCTAATGAAAGCCGTTATCGTCCATACGGTGAAAATATATCTTATAAATTGGAAGAAGAATATAAAAAATGCATAACAACGAATTCTTGGAGGAAAAAGGTTGAAATAAGTCCTGAGGAATACATTATGATACATAATGCAAATAATATCACTCATCTCGATCGAAATTTTCCCATGCCCGATGGGTGGGATGATTTGCCCGTAAGTAAAATATCAACCAATTAAATTATTTAACTTTCTTGATTTGATTTGTTGATTTCAAGTAAATGGCTTTTCAATAACGTTTACTACTAATGATATATTGTTGCTCTTCCTTTTAATCATACGCATTTCGTGACGTATGAATACCTATGACACATTTCGGAGTAAAATTTATAAATATTTCAGTTTTTTTCTAACTTTGTTTAGAATTTATATTATTAAATTAATTTCAGTTCTAAATATTTAGAAATCTTCCTTTTATAAGTCTTCTGAGTTCACTGGTTTAACTAATTAAAATATAAAAGCATTTTATATATATATATATATATATATAAATACACAAGT
>JAOWBB010002643.1:0-39714 GCA_028565995.1 Ricinus marginatus | reverse complement strand
TGCGGCTTTTACTTTTTCCTTTCCTTTTTTTCCTTTTCTCCCCCCCTCCCCCCCCCCCCGGGGATTGCGAAATTCACCGAGGTCTCGAATTGCGGAAATCTGCATTCTCCTGCAGGGAGTTGGGCCCGATCCCAGTTTGCGCCTTTTCCTTTATTCTAATCCAATTCCATCTTCTTTTAATTCCCGGGTGAAAAATCAAAATTCGCATTTCGGGCTCTTTTCCCAAAGCGACACATCCGAATTAGATATTTCGGAAACGGGAGACAAGCTGCGATATCTTATGCTGTCGCGATCGTCTCCTGTTGCTTCAGTCAGCGGTTTTCTGCGGTTTTTTCCGAAGTTTTCGTTTTAGAGATTTTTTTCCGCGCCCGGGCTTTGCTTCACCTTTAGACTCCATTTCGTTTTCAATTTCATCCCTTTTCGAATCTTTTCCGGATGACGGATTCCTCCTGCCGCGTATTTCCCGGGAAAATTCGTTATCGACTTGGATTTCCGTTCCGTTCGCATTCCATCTGTGTTTCCGGTCGGGCGCGATGGACGGAAGGCATTTCCGTCGCACACCTTTTCGAAATCGTTTCGCCTTAATTTTTTTCTTTCGGGCGAGGGTTTTTTCTTAATGTTTTACTTCGCCGATTTTTCGAACGAGTGCCCGGTTATTGCAAATCGAGATTTCGAGGCGGTTTCTCGTCCGTTATTCGCACTTTGGAGTGCGTTCGATTCGCCAAAAATCTCGGCGATGGAATTAGCGGAGAGCCTTTGCCTTTTGCCAATATTCCGTGGGTGCACCGAGCATTTTGCCAAGGAAGTTAAGCAGGTTTTGGTTACGTTTCTCATAAGTATGCATGTAAAGTCGAGACAAGTTTTAAGTGGATCTGTGCGTTGGCGGAAAGGAAGTGCTGGCTAAACTTCAGGGAGCAAAACTTTTCGGTAGGAAAAAAAAACTAATATAGATACGATAACTTTCGCACAGCAAACTTTTCTTTTTTCATTCGCGTCTCGCAGGAAAGTGCATATAAAGTTAGTTTAATCTAAGGAAAGATTGATAGGAACTGGTTCCTTTTCGGAGCGGTTGAGAATTAGAAAAAAAGAAGAAGGCTCGTGTCGGGGGCCGATGAAACTTCTGTCGGGGAAAATGGTGTCCGAGGCCGGGGGTTCCAACCCCTTAACCTAAACCCCTGTGGAATTAAACAGATATTTTCCGGGTGTATTTTCACGGAGAGGGAAAAAAAAAGAAAATAAATTTTTCCTTTTCAAGAATTAATTTCAGTTATTAAACATTTTAAAATCATTTTATCCGCCGTGTAATCGCATCCTTTTGCTACTCTTTTCATCTCCGAGCACCGCAATCTCTCGCGAGCTTTTAATTGAATGGAAAACGTCCGTTTTTCGCAAGGAAATTAATTATTCAGGAGTTTGTCAGATACCCAGGGGCCCAATTTCTTTTTCAGGCGCCTTTTAACCCTCAACCGCGATCGGACAGAACGTGGAAAGTTTCGCGTGAACCTCTCCAGGTTTTAATACGGGGCAGGAAAAATTTGTCTTTCCCGAAACGAATGAAATTCCGCGACATTTTTTCCGAGGCGGATATTTTCCTCTCGAATTGTAATATTTTCGGACCCGGATTATTCCCTGTTTCGACTTTAACAAGGGATATGCGGATATTTCTTGACTCGTTCTCGTTCCCGGGGACGGAAATCGGTCCCTGGAATCCTCCGGAGAGCTTCCAGCCCCGCTGAACTTGCTCAATTTGGAAAATTGTACGAGATGCGGAATTGTCGAGACTAATCGCAGCACGCAATCCAAGTTGCTTCATTAGGTAATGAAAACGGAAAAGGGATGACGGGGGGGGGGGGCTTCCCCCCCATTAAAACTAATTTTCTTTTCTTTTACTCCATAAGGATAATAATACATATGCTGCAAAAAAAAATGTCCATAATCGAAAATGTACCGGAAAAATGGGAAGTCAATTGAAATGTGAGCTATTTCTTTTTTCGTTTGTAACGAACGTTTCCGAAATCCGGCATAAATCCCGTTTGCGTCTCTCGCGGCTAGTGAATGGCTTTGGGTTAGGTTTTCCAGGATCAATCTACGCTTTTCCGCCGCCTGTCCACGGGAAAAAACGGCCCGATCTGTGTTCAACGCGGTTTCGGAAGTTCCGATGATTCTTTTCTTTTTCAGGCTAAAATATCGCGTTCAACGCTGGAAGAGTCTTTCCGGTTTGAAATCGGCCGATGGACCTGAATAACACAAGGGCAAATTTTCCAACATTTTTATCAAGCCAAATTTACTTCTCATTTGCGGGTAATGAAAGATAGTCGGCGGGGGTGTGTATACCTTTGCAGAGAGTTGAACTGTGGTGTTGGAATCACATTTCGATCGCAAATTAATACCTCAAAAGTTTTTGTTTCAAATATTTTCAATTACGAAGTGGATGAAAATGGGAAAATACTGAAAATTAGCGGCTTCGCTCTCTGGTTTGTAATCCCCGTTAATCGGGAAGAGAAATGACTTGAATTTAAATTTGTACGCCACGTTCTACGTTCCCCGCCAGTTGCGTTGCCACGGCCTTAATTAGCATTTTGAATTTTTCCTCCTCGGATGTCAATCTAACGACGTAATAAATAATGAGTTTGCAAGCAGCATCCCCATCTCAATCTCAAGTGTCAATAAAATGTTAAACTTAAAAGATCAATCTTACGGGAAATTTTTTTTCTTCAATCTCTCACGCTTTGAGAGCTAATAGGATAAAGTTAAAGGGGAGGCAGAAGTTTTTCAACTTCTGCCGTAGCCAATTAAAATTTGAATTTAGTCGTTAATTTGCAGAAGCATCGAAAAATCTTTCTCTCCAATAAAAATTTCATGTTTTTTGCAATTTTCATAAATCAAATACGATCTCATCTATGTTACTTATTTCCTGTTCGTTGGCTCCTTAGTCGTTCCTTACGCCCCCCCTCTCGCCCGCCCTCCCGCTTAAGGAAAAATTGCTTGGGCCTGCAGCGGTAATGGAATGGCGGGCTGAAGGATGGAAAAACGAAGGCGTTTTCGTCGGCTTTTAGCGTATCAAAAAGGAGGGAAAGTTCACAAAACACTTTTTAACTTAATCACGTACTTTATTGTGGGAAGAAATGAGGCAATAAGTTGCCCGGAAATCGTGAAAGGTCTTTTTATGGGGACCGTCGTTCCCGTGTTCCTTTCATTCAATGCTCTTCAGACACGAATTTAAATAAGTGAAAAACTTTTGAGGGATTTAACGACCTTTTAGCAGTTGATGATTCGGCCACTTTAACGGGGTTTGTTTTGGTGGAACCCTTGGCACCGCGCCGCCCGGAAAATAAATTTTCTCTCTCTTTTTCCGCTTTCCAAAATCGAATTTCGTATAATTTTTGCTTTTATTAAAACCAATAACAAACCATTTCATAGCCGTAATAAATTAACCAAAAATTCACCACTCCGGTTCTTCGACAGCTGTAATGGCTATCGGATCTGCATTCCGGTTCCTGCCTTCGCCCCCCACCCTCCTCCTCCTCCACATCGATACAGAACCGGATTGGGGGGGGGCCTAACTTCCGAATATTCGCCAAGCAGATGTTGTTTCTCCTCCCCCGAACGACGAATCAGCCAATTAAATGCGGATCATCGAAAGTCGCCATTGTGACCTTCAGCGTTTTAGCTTTCGAGCCACATCGTGTTTGTTATTCGCAACCTGATTCCGCAAGGCGATGAAAAATTTGAAAAGTTATTCTCCGCCGGCAGCCATTTTCTTTTTCCTTTTTTTTTTTTCAGATTTTTCTTTCCATAGCGATTTCTTTTTCTCCGGATAAACTCAATACCCGGGAGGCTTTATTTTCGGTTTGTCATTCGGGGAGAATTCCAACATTTAGACAGAGGATTTAGGTTTTTGAAGTATTCATTATGCGTGACATTCAATGATTGCAAACGAGGCAAGGATTCCGTTCCGGGCCCTCAACCGAGGCATTCCCCCAGGGGCACAGGGTAACCATTTGATTTTCCGCTTGCTTTCAAAATGGCGACCGACTGAAAATCGAAGATCGAAGGATTACACCGGACCATTCGTTTTGGTTTGCGAAAGGTCGATCTTTCAAATTTCTCGGCTTTTCTCCGGATGCTGCCGCACCCCGTGGGAGGAAAAAACCGGATCGCCCCTGACATTTCTAAGGTTTCGTATCCTGCGGCGGCGGTATTATCCGCAGGTTAATAAATTTTTCTGAGTCGATTACCTCGCCTCTGCCATTTGTTGCGCACGGGCAAAAAAGAAAAAACGGAAGCAATTGTTCGAGGAACGTTTGAAAGGGGATTTCTACAGCTCTCGTGTCCGTTAGTCAATCCATTCAGATGGAAGAAATTTTAATAAGAGGCAATCAATCATTCCTCGCCTCATTTCCCGGTTAATGAAACGCAGACTCGCAGTTTGGCTGAGATCTCCAAAGATTAATCACCGGAGGCCTCGGGGGGAGGAAGGGAGAGGAGGCAGAAAAATGGGGCGAAGCACACCATTTTCGGGCTCTTTGACGAACTCGATCGAATGCTGGCAAGAGGGAAAGAAACGCCACCCTTCATTGGGAAATGAACTTCGAACGCAAATTGCCCACGTACCATTTTGAAATTCGAGGCATTTTAAGTAAGAAGAAAGGAAAAAAAAAATCACGTCGGTGGGGCACATTTTCCGGGTGAATTACTCGAGTGTTCCTTTTTCTTTTTCCGAGAGACGAAAAAACTGAGAAAGATCGCGATGGTGAATAAAAGGGCTGAAAAATAAGCTGCAGAGCCTTGGCGAATCCATAAACAAACACCACCTATAAATAGGAGATAGGGTGGAAAGGGTTAATTTTTGACCCGACCCCTTGAATATTGAATCACGAAATGTTTTTTCGAAATCGGACAGATATCGTGTGATGCCCCGTCTAAATAAAGCCGCAAAAAGAAGCCGGTGGAAATACGTTATTGATAAATTGGTGATTCCTTTACTTTAATGCATTTTGTTTTTTTTTTTTTTTTTTTTTTTCAAACGCCGTTAAAAGGAAAAGAGCCAGCGAAAGCAATCGAAACCGGTGCTTGTATCAAGATGCTTGAGAATCGCATTTAAACGTCTGAACAAACAGACAAGGAAAATCTGGGGGTGAATTTTAATGAGCGACAGGAAATACACCGCGTAAACTTTTGGGGGGGGGGTTTAACATGATTTGGACGATAGAATGCATGCAAATGAAGATAGCATACATGACTGACGAAAGCTCATGCGAGAAACAATTTTTCCGGGTGTGCACCTCCACAGCTTTTTAATGGGTTAAATTCGGCATCGCCTCGGGGGCAGTTTCGCTGCAAAAATCGGCCCGGGAAAAACAACGAACGGGCACGCACGTAATAGGATTTGCAGAAAGTGATTAATATGATAATGAGGAATCTTGCCAACTTCAAAGAAAATAATTTCCCCAAAGTGAATTGCGACCTCTAATTATATTCCTCCCCGGCTCTTTGTAGAGGTGACAAAAATTTAGATTTTAAGCATGGGGGGGCCTTAGGCGAGACATTCTCGCTCCTTTGTTTGTGAAAGAGGAAAGACAGAAAGGATTTTAAAAGAAGCTAAAATTGAAAATCCACAATAATAGAGTCCCATAATGGAAAAGGGAGCGCTCATGCATCGAAATATTATAGAAAAAGTCCTTCTTCGGAATACACTCAACGACAATCGTTACTTTCTTACATTGTTTTCCGAAAATTTCCCTTTGTCTCAGTTTGTTAACGCTTCTTCTCTTGTTAATTTGCTCTTTGAGTCTCCCCATAGAAATTGCCGTGTTCCAATTCTCCTATTATATTCTTCCATTTTGATTTTTCCGCTATTTTCCACTCTCTGCACTGTGCATTAATTTTGAATGGGGAACGGGAGCGCTTTCAAAGAGAAATTCATCCATTAAACCTGAACAATTCCCTTTACAGACCCGGGCATATCAACAAGTAATGTGCAAGCTCCGAACCAACCGAAACTACATGCGAATCCTTGAGGTATCTTTTAACGTTCGGAAGAATCGATAAATTTTTCCCCGTTCCGCGGAAAGCTCTGCCGAACGATCTCCGGTTTTTTTTCTTTTTCACGAAGCGAGACTCGATAGCGTCAGTTCGGTTTCCGCGAGGTCTTCAATCATTTTCAAAATGGATTTGCCGTTCTTACCGAAGAAAAAGTTACCGCAATGAAAGAGTGGAAAGGTTGAAAAGCGAGCGGGACCATACTTTAATGGCGGATTCTCTCCATCCGGCAGAAAGACCCAAATTTTTGTTTTGGCGCAGGGACTCGGGTAACGGTTAGCTCGAGATAGGGGAAAAATGTAAAGATTTTCCCATGGATACTTCGAAAATCTTCAAATGGAAAGGACTTTTCGTCTTTTTTTTTTTTTCCCTTTCGGGTAAAGAGAAATGATCCCATTCAGCAGTGTCAAGTACTCGGGAGATACTTCAAAGGCGACCTGGAGGATTTTGAGAAAAAAAAAAAGTAACGTCTCCCTCCCTTTTGTATTATTAGTTATTTTTTTCGCACTCCCCCAGAGAGCGTTCTTCCAAGGTTATCGGACGCGATTCGACGTCGGTCCAGGTATTGGTCACGCCCACAAATTTGCGATTGGACCGGCGATAATTGAGAAAAATAAAAAGGAGATTTCTTTCTTGATGCAAAGAGAGAGCCGCCTTCCTTGCCCCGCCCCCCAAACCTCCAATGGGCCGAAATTCCACAGCTTCGGGTATTTTAGCACTCGATGATCATCTCTCCCGAATCGGGCGGAAAACGTATTCGGGTTGTGGATTTTCATAAATATTTTCCCATTAAGTAAATTTCAAAAGCTGTTTAAGAGCGTCGGGCTGGGAAACCAAATCCGCCCGTTTGAGTGAATTCGGATTTCGTCCCGGAGGCGGTTTTCGGACCCATCATATTTATTTAAGATCCGAAAGCTTTTCCAAGTCCTTAATTCGTGCGAAAATTTCGACCTCCTGTCGCGCGCGACCGGCCCGCAGTTTTTTCGCTTGCGGCCGGTGCCAGAAGTCGTCGACAAATTCGGTTAATGGCAGTTTAATTTATTCATCTCGCGACAGATAATGTGGAATCCTTTTTTCCGACGAAGGATGCTCGCTTTAGGCGCGATTTAAACTTTTAGCGACGGGATGGGCAGTCTCGTTCGATTTGACTCATTCGCATCAGCCCGGAGTTAAATCGATTACCGTCAGAGGGTGATTATCTGAAAATTCGCCTTCACGGGGATTAATACGCAACAGCATCAACCTTCCGGAGCAATTTCTTTCATAATGCGACATTTCTCCTTTTAATCATCATCCTGATTGGATTAAATTCCTGATCCTTTTCGATAGACGCGAAAATAATTCCCACCCGTCAGGACGCTGATTACCTGCGAATATTTCATTAGACAAACTTCATGTGGCATTTTGCATCGGGGAGTTTCAAAATGTGGAAGATTTATCAAATTTTCGACAAAATAATTCGTCTCTCCTCCGGTTTGACGAGACATCGGCTGAACTTTTTCATTTGTTTAATTAAATAATGACTTGAAATCCATTAACCGGGCCTTCTCGATTTTTTGCAGGATTTTAGGAAATCCGACAAGTTCGAAACGGATACAAAAAAGGAGGAAGAGAGAGAAATTAAGCTAAGAGCCTTCCAGAGAGGGTGGGGGGGGCGGGGGGGGGGTGAAGAAGGCACATAAAAACCGAAACCCGTGGAAACTTTTCTGTCGCGATCACCGAAACCGAAAAATTTTTCTGCATTTCGTTTCCCTTAAGGGAAAAAAGTAATCTGAACTTTCCCGAATGAAAAGAATTTTCCTTCGCCAAAGGGAAAAGCTTTGATCTCCCAATTAGGATTGTTCCAGGGTAAGAGAAAAGAAAAGCCGGCCGCGAAAAAACGTCTGTTGTACATTTCGGCGAAAATTCTATCTGCGGCACATCCTCCAGCCCGGCCGGCCGGAAAGTTCCCGTCGCGATTGATGCCAACCGTTTGGAAATTGAGTCCCTTTGTCCGGGAAAGAATTCCTCGGGGGACGGGAAACGGAGAAAAGAGAAATAATTAGGGAAATGTGCAGGAAAAGAGGCTGAAACAAAGCCTGAAGAGTCTTCGGAAAAGCTCTCCACGTTTATCCTCTTAGGGCTTCAAGTAGATTAAGTTTTAAATGGTGGCACTGTGATGAAGCAGCCAGAGTTTGTATGCGGAACGAGATCAATCGATCCTTCCAATTTTCTGCCGAAATGAGGGACCATTCGAAATGGGAGCAAACATTTCCTGCCCGCGAAGCATCCAAATTCACGAAAATCCGATCATTCAATAAAGAATTATCATGACAACCTCATTTTAAGTCCCCGAACGTCTTCAGAATGTGAAATATCAGAGAATAACGAAGCGGAGACCGGATAAATCATGCGGACGAGGCAGAAATTGGAAGAACCAGCCAGGAAAATTATCTCTCCAAGGGCTGCTTTCTGCCAAATATTCCTCTTTCTCCTCTCTATATCTCTTCGGGGAGCAATGCAGTTGGAAATTAATGGAGGAAGAACTCGCGCCGTTCCTGAATGGGCCGCAGCATTAATATTCCCGGCGTGGACTTTTGCTCCGTGGCAGGGTGCAGCGGACGTGCACGAGAACAAAAATGAAATGGAGGTTGGGAAATACTGATTGTTCAGTAAGGGATAAAATAAGGGAGAAAAGCTCTTCGGTAATGGAAACATCGGAAAATCGCTACGGGAAAGAAAATTCCATTTGACGGGAATATGACGTGGGGAAAAGAAAAGAAAGCCCCCCCGATTCTTTCCGGCTGTCAATACCAATTTTCCATTCTCTTTGAATCGCCATCTCCTTTTATCGAGTCCTCAAGAAGAAGAAGAAGAAGAAGAAGAAGAAGAAAAATAGAAGAAGAAGTAAGAAATGAATCAAATGTTCGACCATCGCCGCTTACAGAAACAGAACGAAACATTTCCTTAAAGGCGGACAAAGTATCTCGACTTATCGACTGGAACAGATATTTTTCTACAGCTTCATCCGAACGAAATGCACAACACGTGGCACCAGCTGAGGATGACATGCGGTTCAAACCGAAACGGAAAAGAGTTGGACGGATTACTTACAAACAAAATCCGCCGCAACTGCCTTCCCGATTAGGTAAGAGACCAGGTTTCGTTTCGGTGCCGGAAGTAAGCAGATGAAAATTCAGTTGGAAAACGAGAAAATTTGACCCTCGAACGTTGTGAATTTAATGCGAAAGCGGCCCCGAAACTGGTTCCCGTCGCCCTAACCCGGTCGAATCAACTTGATTCGAACGTTTGTGAACATAGCGGGCGACTCGCGGGCCGCAGGTGATGAAACGGAAACAGCTGAAAATTGAAGACGTCATTTAAATTTAAAACGACATCCTAAAGGCAATTCTCCCATGGTGGTGCTGCAGGAAATTACCCGCGGTCGTAATGATGATTAAACGACTGCACCACGCGAAATTTTACCTAAGGGGCCCTCGTCCGGTTCCCACTTCGGAACCTTTCGGCGATGACGTAAAAAAAGGGAAAAAAAAAAAATTCATAATGTGATAAAAACATTTTTAGCCGGATAAAGTTCGAACGTTTTCTATCTTGCTGGAATATTAATGATGGAATTAATTACTCCGGTTTTATCCGGGAAAACATCTGTGAAATATAATTAGCCGCTGGAACGTGAAAGCGGAGCCGGGAATATAATTTTTTTTAACACGAAAAAAGCATTACACATATTAAAGTGAGAAAAAGAGTTCGGGGAGGCTTCCGGCGGTGGCGGGAACGCTCGTCCGCCATATATTACTCAACTTTTTCCATATCCATAAATATCGTAGGAAAAATTAAAAAGGAAACTATTCCGCCTTGACCCGGAACATTTCTCGTCCCGAAAACGTCATTTTTCGGATTCGCAGGGATGAGCACCGCCGGAAATATCCCGGAAAGAGCGGGGTGTGCGGAAGGAGCCGCTCGCTTTTGGGTTTTTATGTGTGACTCCCGAAAGTTTGCACTTTTCCATTTTCGCCAATTACACAACTTTCTCGGTTATTCCCGGCGGCAGAGGGGGAAATTTTTCCTGTCGGCCGCGGATCCCGGGGCTGCTCCAGGATAAGCTCCCCCGAAATTGTTATTCCTCCGAATGCGGAAGATCTCAGCTTCGAAGAGTTCGGTTTCCCGCGCATTAATCACCGTCCGTCATGCTGCCCCGATGCTAGATCGCCCCCGACCCGCGCTGTTGGGCCGAGGGACCCTCGACGGTCATTTTCGAAATTTTTATCTCTCGCTTTCCATCCTTTTATCCTTTCTCACTTTCCCGGCATTTTCCACTCGAACCTTTCACGAATCGAGAGGAGTCTCCCTCTTCGGCTGCCAGCCATTCAATTACCCGTGTTTATCTATCAAACATCAAAATTTCATTTCCTCCAGCTCTCAATTCCGGCATCGAATGATTGACGGCCTTCCGCTTCGGCAACGGCGCGACTTCTTCCATTACGTGAATGCGGCGGCGGCCCCGGGTGAACCGGCGGGAGAACCGCCCGAATCAGGCCCGGGAACGTAAAAACCGCGGCGCTTTCTGCGTTAATGGATTTTTGTCGCCGGGGAAGGGCCTGGAAATCGAACCTGACGCGTTAGCTTGCGGCCTAAAACGTAAATAGCAAGATGGCTGATGAGGACCTGAACGGGCGGCAATCGCAGAAGCAATAAATCTCAAGTCGGGGAAAAGGTAAGAGCCTTTTACTGGTGGGACCGTTAAGGCCGGGAAAAGGCAGCCGTCAAAAAATCGGTATTTCCCGATCTTGCTGTCGCAAGGCTGCAAACGGGCGAGATTTTAAGTCGCCGAAAAATGGAAACTTCATCCGGAGAGAAACTGCGGGATCGAAACCTTTTGGGTTTTATTTTCGACGCTCCACTCACGCGGGTTTCGCTTCTGGCAGCCGGAAAAGTTATTTCGACCGCGAAAATCCAGGTTTTGGTGCTTTTCGACGAATCGCCCCGTCGGGTCTTGCCCGGGCACGTTTCCGGCTCCCGAATTTTCCCGATTTGAAGTCAGGGAAAAGGAAGAGGAAAGTTAAAATTATTTTTAAAATACAAGCGTCTTTCACGATTTTTGACTGGCAGAGGAGTGACAGCTTCCCGCCTGAAGGGGGGCACAACTTGAGGTCTTTTTACCCGTTTGGAGTAAACCTTAAATGACTTTTTCAGATTCTTCGGTCGGGAACATTTTCATTTCGAATGGCATTTCACGGCAACTGTCACGAAATTTCTATCTCCGATTGCCACGGGTGCGGTTTCTCGTTTTTTTTCCCCCCGTCAATCACCGAACGCCTTGGGAAAGTTCATAGATGAGGAATAAGCTTTTCCACTATTTTGACTCTCCCGGGGAAAAACCTACCGAGGAAAAGTTTCCGACGATTCGCTCCGGTTTGGATAACAAACCCGACTTTTTGGAAAGTTTCCAAAAGCGTTGCCGTTTTTATTGCACCGCGGAAAACCCGGATTGTAACCGTGGCACCTGATCCGAGGCGCTCGCGGCTGGGGCAGGGCTCCTGCCACGGGGGAAACTGGGAATGCAACGTCTGAGGAACGCCGCTTTTGCCCAGTACAACTATGCCGGAAACCCAAATTTGAGCTGTTTGGGATTTTGGGAATCTTTCCCTTCGGGATACGCACATTTTTGGATATAATTTCAGCTTGTTCATCCTGCTTTTTCTCTCTGTTTGTACGCAATTTTTGATTGCTTGGAGGGGGGAAAAAAAAAGGAAAAAATGTTCTCGTTTTTCAACCGGAGAACCCCCCCCCGGGGGAGGGGGCTGCGGAGGGAACGAAGGAAATTGGCCTCGGCAAGATGATCACGAGAATCGTCTTCATTTTTGGAAACTTTTCTTTATTGCCGAAATGGCGTTCCCAGTTGAAGAACCTGGAAATCATTGTTTCGAGCTTTTCCAACCAGAAACTTTAAAAACTTCCCGCGGAAAGTGAAGACGGAGAGGGAGTTTCAATTTCATTGCCGACAATAAGTCTGTCTGTTAAGCGAAATGACATAAAATCTGAAAACTGTTTTGCTGACTTCCAACGCAAGAGTTTCGAAACATATGATGAACAGTTTTCTCATGCGCTTGCAATTATATATTCATGTCGCTCTGACATTTGCAGAGTTCGTGGATTGCTTTATTTAAGGTTGTTCTGAATGAAGATTGTCGGATGCGGCAGTTTAGACCATTTACACCGAGATAACACTTACCTTAATGGAGTGATGATCTGGTGGTGGATGGCGCTCAGGACATTTCCGCCGTCTAAGAGGATTTATCGCTCCGACAATGTCGGGCATCTTTTATTTTCAATATTTCAAACGAAAAAATTTCTTTTTTTTACCCCGTTCCACAAAAAATATTTGACTGTACAGTTAAATTATAATCTATTTTTGAACTTTACTGGAGAAAATATATTTCCAAGGGATCCGGAAAGTCATAAAATTTTATATTTTTACGGATTTCGCTTCTTCCTCATGGGCTTTTACTCTCTGCCAAATGCTGGATGCTGTAGTCCCTTTTTTTTTTTCGCCTCGATGCCCCTACCCTCCGCGCATCAAAATGGAAATGCTCAAGATCCTCGGCTTGATGCCGGCTATGCAAACAGCGAAAATTCAGAGTCAAATCGAAGAAAACCGGGGGAAATTTTCAAATTTCACCCCTCCCCCTTCCTCGCTCCCGCCCCCGGGGCCGAGCCATTTTCGATTCTCTTCCCTCCTTTTAACCCAAATCCACTTCCTCTTTTCAAATTTGCATAAAACAAGATTTTTCTCTTAAAGGAAATTTTATTCTCTTTCGCGCAGCAGAAGGCCCCCGATTCGCGGCAACATAGCGGGGGAAAAGATGCCGAGGCGGGCCTCCCGATAAATTGATTGCCGCTCCCGAAGGAAACTGAAATCCTGCGGGGCGTCCGATCATTCGGAAAAGGCGGATCAAACCCGGGGAAATCGCGGCGGAAAATCAAAATTTGTCAAATTATCCCGAAAAGCTCGGGGAGAAGAAATTAAACGTCGGAAGTCGCGTATTTGGGCATTGCAATAAACGGAAATCAAATCATCCGGAAATGAAGAAAAGCGCCTTACCCGTGGCGACAAATAAGTGCGGATGATCGATTCTCCGGAAGTCCTACGAAGTCGTTTCCGGCTCGTGAAAACGATGTTTGATCGGTGAAAAGGGCGGGATTCCATTCGGTTAAAAAAAAAAAAAAAAAAAAAGGAAAGAAAATCCAAAATAGCGCTTTTCATCCCGGATCAAGCCGAGAAATTATTTCCCGGTTTAAAAGCCTCCTTTGAATATTTAAAAACTTTTATTTTTCTTTCCTTTTAGTTCTTTTCCATGCCGCTGCCTCCATTGCATACCTTTGATTTTGCATTCGCTTCAAAATATCTGACAAAATATTTTTTTCATCTTTCTAAACGCTTTCTAAGAGAAACTAATTTTTCTTTCCTTTTTCATTTTTTTTTTCCTTTTTCGACGACAGTAAACCACAGGAGCAAGTTTTTAATTTTCGGTTGCTTTCGGTCCGCTTTCCTTTTTCAGTTTTATCGGGCGGAAAACTCCGAATTTCAATATTTTACGCCGCTCGGAAAACAAAGGTGAAAAGCTTCCCACCGCGATTTCGGCTCTTTTCGCCCGGTTCGGAAAGTGAATTTCATTCGCTTTCGAATGGAGATTCTTTTGCAAATAAAACAATGCCCGTCGAAAGATCGGAAGCGGCGCAAAATAAGCGCGGGAACTCGAGAGGAAATGAAAGTGACTGCGGGGGAAAATGGTTGGCGGCCCTTTTCACAGAGAACTGCCGAAGTGCAGCAGGAAGAAGAAAAAAAGCGTTTCCGGTCGGTCGGTGTTAAAAAAAAAAAAAAAAGATCGAAGAAAATTATCGCCAGGTAATCCCAGGTTTTAATCCTCGGAGCCCGAAGCCACTCGTGCGGGAAATTTCTTCCCCGTCGCTGCCTCCGAAATCAATTTTTTCCTTCCTGGCAGGCGGTGAAATTTACTCGCCGCATTCCAAAAATCGGGGTAGCTTTCAGCGACTGAACCATTAAAAGGCAAAAAGGGATTTTTCCAGTCATGGCTTTTTCCGAAATGCTTTCGCGTCGTCAAATGGACTTTAAATTAAAATTAGCGGAAAAAGCAGAATTTGAAAGCTTCGAAAGAACGAAAATCCTCCCGAAGCGTATGGAAATCTCTCGAAAGTAATATCCGCGTTTTTCCGAAAAATTCGAAAAATGAAAGCGATTTCGCATTTATCACATTCTTTTTTGGGATTTGGCGAATTTTACTTTTCCGGCGGTGAGGAAAAACCGGGGGGGGGGGATCTGTAAAATTACGGGGCAGCTACCGAGGAGCTGATTAATGTCGATGAAGGGTAACCTCTCGAGGCCCCGATATTCGTGACATAAATTTACACGGTTATCTGGCTGGATAAAATGGAACTGTCTCTTTCATCTGCAGTAAGACATAAAATGTATGGTGACAGAAATCTTACCTGCTCCCGATGTTTTTCGCTGACGTTGACTGCGAGGAATCGGACCATTTACCTCATTTCCGACGGCCTTTTCAGGCATTTACCTTTATCGCTGGATGCATTTTTGCGGCATTTCCCTCGGTTTATTTGAGGATCCGGAATGCAATTTTTCCAACTTTTTAAAATTACTCCCCAGACCGTGAGGGAAAAAAGCAGTCGTCACTTACCTTAGTGTCGTTCCACCACAAATGCAGGTAGTAGTTTCTCAGCACGGAAGGATTCTCGTTGATGTGATCCACGGCCAGTCTCACAGCGGGCATTACTCCGCGGCCTATCTCACTTTCGGTACCGTTGCCAGCGTAGGGAAAGAATCCAGCGACGTAGACGTCCGGTCGTTTATCGTGGGGATTGCTGCTTGACTTTGGGGCGAGGACGTAGGACCCGACTGCCACGACTTGTAGAAGGTTGATCAGGGTCGTCAGGCGGAACATCGCGGGGGTTTTGATTGTTTGGTGGCTGAGGTACCGGTGGAGGATTCGGTTGGTGGGCTGCCTCTGCCTGAGAAGCGCTGGGATGTGATGCATCTGAAAAGAAAAGACGAAACATTTCATTCGATACCCGAAACGTAGGCTTCGTCGACTGCGGCGACGGAAAAACGTAAAAAGCTTTAGGGAACACTGCTTATCGTGTGCATGCAGATCGTGTAAGGGCAATCGCAATTTCAGCGTGTTTTTAGAAGGCGGTAGTTAACTTCTCGCGCACGCACTCGACGTGCCACCAAAAAGGTTAGGTTGGATTTCAAATCCTTTTTGAAATATTTTATGCAACCCTCGGTCGCACGGCTTCCTTCTTCCTTTTCCCGCGCTCTGCGACACGAATAATTTTTAGACGCCACGTAAAAACTTTTTGAAATGTCCGAAATTGCCAGCTTTGTTGGGTTGATAATTCGGCCGCCTCCAAAGGGAAAGATTCGAACATTTCGTGCTTTTTGCGAAATTAAAAATTCAAAAACCTGATGAACGGCGACCTCTCCGATCGGATTACCCCCTAAGCTCCTTCTCAGCCGAATAATCCTGCCCCGAACCCGTTCCCTGCGGATTCCGTAAGCGTTCCTCCGTTTGCATTTTGTATTCGGCCACGTCTTTCTCTCTGAATACGAATTTTTCACGTATTGACAATTTTGAAAGAAAGGAGAAATTCATCCTAACAAAATTGAGTGCATGTCTTTTTCCGTTTTATCGTGTCATTTTGTATGAGTTCCGTTCATAAATTATTTACTGCACATTTTTATTCCATCCAACTATCTCAATTCGGAAGTAAACCGGGGAGGAGACGGTTCTTATGGGGATCACGACGCTAGTTCACCTTTCCATTTTTCCATCTTCCCCAACCTTCCGCTGGCTACAACCTTAAACCCTTTTCCACGGCAAAAGGATCTTCCTACGTCAAATTTCTTCTGAAACCTTTTTTTTTTGTTTCGGTTGCTTCCAGTTCCCTTCCCTTTCGTCTCTGCGACTGAAGAATTTTTTAGTTTTCTGTTAAAATGAAATTTTCATGAATCAATTTGCCTTTAAACACTGACTTAAAATGAAGAGGATGAAATTTCTGTCGAAATTGTCGGGAGGGAAAATCCGTTCGCAACCGTCGGAGTTTCATGTCGCCTTGCCCGGTGTCGCAGCATCCTTCCCTTTGGTCCTTTTGACCCCCGGGGCACCCGCTGCTGTTTTCAAACATCTAATATCCGTCCGTTTTCCCACCCACTTCGACTTCTCTGCAATTTTGATACGAACTTGTTTAAATTTTAAATGAGTAAACCTTTGTTCCTCTCTGCTTTATGTACACTTTTTAGACCCCTGCAACCAGTTTTACGGGGGCATCATTCGCTCCGACAACTTGTTTGAACTTTCTGCGTAATTTCCCCTTTTTGTTTCTCAAAAACCATTAATTGAGGTGCAGACCTCCCCGCGATTTTCCTTGCTTTCCAGGTGCAGAGCTTTATCGCCTAACCCCCGCATTAATAAATGCCTCGGTCCTGCTTACCTGAAAACAGCAAAGAACGGCAGGCGCTGCCGGGGAAACCACGGGACGCGAGTGGCCGAGCTCCGACGGGATCAGCGATCGAATTAAACACAAAATCCCACTTTTTTGAACGATAATCTAATGAAGAATGAAAGACCGCTGTCTCTGTTGGTCAGCAGCTGCTGTCAGATGAGACATTTCAATGAAATTTCATTTTGAACGTGACATACGACTGCTGTTTTCCTTGTAGACATCAGCATACGATTTAATCGCGATCGTGAAATTTTCCCGTCAACTTTAAGGCATTTGCCGATTCGTTTTGCAAATTAACCCGCAGTTGAAATATTCGACGGGAATCGAGTGCGGGGCGAGATAATCTAAAAATTAAAAACCCTTGATGGGAAAATAAATTTTCATTGGGTCCTTTTATTTCGCCTCGACGGGAAGAGGAAATTTGTCAACTGAGGAGATACAAAATTTTCTGTTATTTCAGTTTTCTTGCCGCAGTTTTCCTTCTTCTTTTCAATATTATTTTAAAATGGAAAAGTTGTTTTCCGTTAAAGTTAAAAGTAATTTTGCAGCGAAAAAAAGTTAGGTGTCGGGGGCTGGAAAACTTCAAACGTCGCCTGAAGTTTGCTTGAGGAGGATTCCAGATAGAGCGACGGAGGAAAAAGAAAAATATCAGCAGGGAAATCTTGTCTCCGATATTTTTGGAGAGGAGAAGAAAATAAACGATGACACTAGAAAAGGCGAAGTGACAGAAAGACTAAGTGCCTTTCCCGGGGCATTTAACCGATTGCTGTTCCCAATCGCAGCCGAATAATGCCGCAGATTTGCACCGCCGCCACCACCCTGCTGCCAAAATCTAAGACATTTGTCTTATCTCGGAGGATAAACCCGAAATCATCCCTTTAAGCTTCGTTTTTATCTTGAGATAGATTTCTGGTGGATTTTGCTGTGCGCAAGCATCACCGATTGAGTTAGTTAATCTCTCTCGTACGAACATTTGGGTGCGTCAAGATAAGAAGGATTTGCTCGAGATAGTCACCAGGCTGACATTAAAGACAGCAAGGTGCGCTCGGGGCAGGCATCGACGTTCGGGAACAGTTAATGCCGTCTTGACAGTTTTTGTTTTCCTGCGAGGATGGACCCGGAGCGGCGGAATCCGAAATCGAGCGGTTATGTGGCGTTTATAGCCGGAATGCTGGAAAATATGGTAAACGTCGAGATAAACGAGATGCTGCAGCATCCGGCCAGCTACGGAAACACGGAAGGCATCATTCTCTGGCTGAGGCAGAACGGGTTGTCCATAAACGAGAGGGATAACAAAGGGTGGCCTCTTCTCCATTATTCCGTTTATAACGATCGGATGGATCTCATCGTTTGGCTGGCCGAAAACTGTGGGGATTTTCAGGTGAGGGACGATATCGGAAGGACGGCTCTTCATTTAGCTGCGGAGGAAGGTAAAACGGAGCTGATTCAATGTCTACTCGACCACGGATGCGACGTTAACGCGCAAAACGCCACCGGACGAACTGCCGCATTTGCTGCGGTTGAGGCAAATGATCAAAACATGCTTCGCATCCTGGTACGTAATGGTTGCAACGTCAATCTGAGTGACAACAACGGCATGACGGTGCTGCATGTCGCATGTGAAAATGGCAATGCAGCAATAGCGCTGTGTCTGATCGAAAACGGATGTCAAAATGTGGAAGATGATACGGGATTGACCCCTTTGCAGGTGGCACTATTGTCGAACCATGACAATTTAGCAAAGCGATTGTTAGACTACTACCACGACGAGTCGTCACTGCCGGTGGCAGCTTTTCTGTCCAAAACGAATTTTCTGGAGTATACACGTGAATTGGATTATGATTTAAACGCCAAGAACGGAAAAGGAGAGACTTCTCTGCACGTTGCTGCTGCCGCAGGTAATATCGCCGTGATTGATTGGTTGATTGGAAAGGAATGCGACGTAAACGAAAAATGCGATTTTGGCGCAACGCCCCTGCATTATGCCGTCGCCAAGAATCAAATCTCTGCCGTCGAAAGGCTCATCGATGCCGGTTGCGACGTTGGTCAGCGAGACGACGCGGGAATGACAGCGGCCCATCTGGCCGTTGTCTTGAATGCCGACTCGGGATTGCTGTGTTACGATGTTGCGGATCACGAAGGGTACACCCCGTTGCACTATGCCGTTGTTATGGACAAGCCGAAGGCGGCGATTGGTTTCTTGTACAACGGATGCAACCCCGACTCGCAGAATGAACAGGGTTTAACGGCCTTGCATATGGCAATTTTATGCTGCCGCTGCGAGATGATCGATCTGCTACTGGAGTATCATTGCGACGTCAACATCAGCAATTTCGACGGTTCAACAGCACTTCACCTCGCCGTCTATGAAAATCAAATGGACGCAGTTCTACGTTTGATGGCGGAAGGATGCGACGTCAACGCCCAAGATAACAACGGACTTACTGCATTGCACATTGCCGCAATTAAGAACCACTCCGATATTTTTAGATTTTTAGTCTACAGCGACTGCAACATCCACCTATTGGATGAATGTGACAAAACTGCGTGGTATTACTGCGACTCCGTACTCGCGGAAAATTGGGTGCCTTTCTGCGCTGCCGTATACACTACCGATTTGCACCTCTGCGCGATGCTGGCGAGAGAAGGTCGGGACGTAAACGAAAAACGAAATGGATGGACCGCTTTGCACGTGGCCACACGCGAGAATAACGAGGCAATACTGCAGTGGTTGATAGGTATAGGCTGCGACGTTAACATTTCCGATCACAACGGTTGGACGGCCCTACATATTGCAATCATAACAGACAAAAATTTACTAATCGACAGATTACTAAAGCAGCGGGTAAACATTACAGCTGCGGATGCAGAAGGTTGGAGTTATTTACATTACGCGGTGTTGACAAACAACGCGAAATTGGCCGTTCGCCTGCTAAACAGCGGCTGCGACGTTAACAGAGGGAGTGCTGTCGGGCTGACGCCCCTGCACGTCGCCACTGTTAAAAAGCACAAAAACTTAATTTCTCTTCTGATCCAGAAAGGATGCGATATCAATGCAAAAACCGACAAAGGAAAAACTGCCTTGCACGCAGCAGTCGAACAAAATGATAAAGAAATAATTTCCGTTTTGCTGGAAAACGGTTCGAGCCTTCACGAAAAAGACGAGATGGGAAGAACGCCTTTCCTCACCGCAATGGAAAACAATTACATGCAGCTAGCAAGATGGTTGGGAGAAAGAGGCTCCGACGTCTGCGGCAGGGATGTCGCAGGACTGTGTTCGCTGCACTTTGCCGCCAGGCACGGCGACGCTGACATGACTGGCTGGTTACTGGCCACCGGTTTGGATATCAATACCCGGGACAACCTCGGTCGGACTCCGCTCCACGTGGCGGTACAGTGGAGGCAAGAGGCAGCCGTTGAACATCTCATCTACAACGGCTGCGATATTTTCGCAACGGACAACGCCCATGCCACCCCGTTCGTTTTCCCGTACGTCATCGAGTACGGCGTCCAGGACCTGATAAAACTGGGGAATTTGCTGAAAAAGTACGTTTCACAATCGAAAAAGTCAATCGCGAGCCATTCATCGAGATGGAAAACGGTGAGCATTCGACGGGGGCCGCGCACAACCGCAGACAGCGATCGAAACCACCGTGAATTGCAATTTCTACAGTAATTGACGTAATAAAAAAAAAACAGAAAATATAGAAAGACAAAGAATTTTTATTATTCGAATAAAAATGTCGGATATCAAAAAATAAAGCAAACTGACGGGTAATTTCGGAAAAATAAATACAAGGAAGGTCAAAAAGTGATGCCTGACAGGTCGGGAGCTGGAAAAGGTGGCAACTTTTGCGATGTTTGACGGCTCTTCAAGGGAGCGAAGGATCAAAAAGGGTGGAAAGCGATGCGACGTGGAAGCAGGAGAAGGATATTCGGGGGCGTCGCCTTTCGAAATGGGAAAACTCCGTAAATGGCCTTTTAAAAGCCACTTCGGCCGAACGAGCCTTCGTGCGGGCGTAGCCTTCGGCGTTATCTTATCTCTCTTCGGCCGCGAAAGCGTCAGTGAAGCAACGTCAATTCCGTATCTCTCGCCGGGGCGGGTGATAAAGCATCTGAAGTGGCGATGAGGTGACGACGCCCTCGTGCCACGTTCAGGGCTTTGCAACGGAAATTGGTCGCTTTTGACGCGAAGCTAAACTCTTTCGAACGCCGTGCACCAAAGAGCACCGATTCCAGGCTCAAGCGGTCTACTCTGGAAGCAGAAGCTTCCTCTTCATTAATTGAAAGCGATCCTCCTCGGGAAATCCGTTCAGAATCTGCTCCCACACTTTTTCAGTCCATCCTCGAATTTACGCGAATTCAACAGGTCAGAATCGGTATCAGAGAAAGCCCCGAGATTATCGGCGTCGGGAATTAATCTACTTCGAATGAGTTTTACCTGAATTTTCATTCTCGAAACGAGTGATGATGAGAAAAAGCTTTCGGGCTTTCGTTTTGTGCGAAAGCTCTTGGCAATTTTAATTAGAGTCGGGATGCGCTGTTGCCGTCAGGGTATTTGCCACGGGGAAAAAGAAAAATGGCGCAATTTTCGCGGGGCGGGGTGCACCGGAGCGTGTAAGGGCCTTTCGCGACAGCAATCTAAAAATCCGGGAATGGAGAGGAAATGTCACATCGGCAGTTTTTTCCGATCGTGAAAGGAAAGCAAGTGCGTTACTTCGAAGGGTATTTAAGATTCCCACCGTGCGCAAGATTCGAACGCTGCCGTCTCGATAATTCGAAATCGTCAAATATCCAGTTTCCCAACCCTTAACAACTTCGCTATGCCTTCTAATCCCCGTTTATCTGCACAATCTGCTGCCGTGCGGCCTTTCGCATCTCTGATTCCCACGTCGCAGCCGCAATCCAATAACCAGTAAACGAAATCTAAGTGATTTTTGCTGGCTGCTACGTGCAGAGCCGTCCGACCCTCATCGTCAATTTCATCAACCGAGCAACCGTGCTGCACGAACAGTGACGCGAGTCTTTTCTGGTTTTTCAAGGCGGCGTAATGCAGAACGGTTCTGCCAACTCTGTCTCTGTGCAGGATATCACTCCCGTGATCCAGCAACAACGTCGCAAGTCCGACGGAACCCGCAACGACGGCAAAGTAAAGCGGCGTCCAGCCATCGTTGTCTTCCTCGTTGACGTAGCAGCCTTGTTCCAAAAGCCACGAAACTAAACTTCTGTTGTTGGCCGAAACAGCTCGGTGGAGGATCGTCGAGCCTTTGTTGCATCTGGCTCGGATGTCGCAACCCCAGGCTATCAGGAGCTTCGCCATGTCGGTTTGCTCCGCAGCAAAGTGCAGGGCTGTCCAACGATCGCTGTTGCACTCGTCGATATTGGCGCCGTTCTTCAGCAGCCACAAAACGATTTCCCGGTTGTTCTCCTTCGTCGCCACGTGGAGAGGCGTGTTGCCGTTGTTGTCTCCTTCGGAGATGTCGACTCCTTCCAGGGCAAGCACTTCGAACGACTCCAAATTGTTCTCCTGCGCAGCGACGTGAAGCCCGGTCCAGCCGTAATTATCCCTGGCCCTCGGGTCGCAGCCATTCTGCATCAGCCAATAAAGCAGATCTCTGTGGTTCTCTTTCGCGGTTATGTGAATCGCCGTCTGGCCCGATGTGATCCGGGCGTTGATGTCGCACCCGTTGTCCACCAACCACTTCGTCAAATCGTAGTGGTTCAGCCTGGCAGCTATGTGCAGTGCCGTGCAACCGTCCTTACCCTCGGCGTTAATTTCCGCACCTTTTGACAGTAACCAGGATGCCATATTTTTGTGGTTTTCGTAAACTGCCACGTGGAACGGAGTCCAGCCGTCGTCGTTCGTCCCGCTGAGGAAGAATCTCTTCTGCAAGAGCAACTCTGCCACATCAATGTGGTTCCGATGAGCGGCAATGTGAAGGGCATTTTCCCCGCCCTTCAGCTTGTCCAAAATATTTGCCCCATTCATGATTAGCATGTAGAGGATCTCTTTATGGTTTTGCATAACCGCAATCAGAAAGGCGGTCCACTCATAACTGTCCTGCTTCGATAAATCGGCTCCATATTGGATCAGGCAATTTACAATTTCGATGCGATTCAGGTAGGTAGCCAGATGCAGTGCGGTCCGGCCGTCTCTGTTTTGTTCGTCCACGTTAAATCCGTTCTTCACCAACCACAAAACCACGTCCTTTCTGTTCATTTTTGTCGCCACGTGCAAGATACTTTCCCCTTGAAGACTTCTCGTGTGGATGTTGCATCCGTCCTCCAGCATTCTCTTCACAAGATCTTTGTAATTCGTAGATTCGCCTATTTGACTCCTTAACACGCTCTCCTCAACTGATTTTTTCAAATTTTCCATTTTATCTTATCCTCGATGAGACGCGTTCTTCTTCGCTGCAACACACCCAACTGACTGCCGGTCGCGTTGATCAACCTGCGTTATCTACGCGAGTGCTTGCATGGGGATTTCTATTGTAACGAAAGAGAAACCTTATGTTCGATGGAGATAACGGTAGATGGAGGCACTTGTGCCGCGATAGACAGCAGAAAAAACTCACCTCCTTAATCTTCAACTTAGGGGAGGTTTATCTCCGATATGTCAAAATAAATAAAAAAGGAGGAATTTAGGCTTTTGAATCTCTCACGATGCGAAGGGGATGTCACGGATCAAACCCTCTATTACATCCCTGTCAAGTGTAACCATCGGGAGGGGGCGTATTCCGGATTTAAAAAAAAAAAAATCACCTCCGGTGGCAGTTGACCTGCTGCCGGTCCGGGACCCGATTATTTCGTCCATTAACGTTAAATCTACGTGTTAAAAACCTCTCCAAACATGCAAGCAGAGACAGCAATTCGTGGCCGAGGGAAAATAAAAATGTTTTCGAATTTTCAAGTTGTCCTAAGAAACAAAGTGGCAAAGCTCACCACCAGGTCCCAGGACCTTGTAATCCGTTAAGAAAAAAAAAAATCCCATTTGTTATGTGCGACAGTTAAAAGTTTATATTGCCGTAATTTACGAAACGCTCCGTATAAAAATGAACGCTCAGCTGTCGGCACCGAAATAAAAGTTTTCGCCATTTTAAGACCCGGTCCCCGCCCCCCCCACCCCCCATGTGAGCAAAACGTACACAATTGGCATATTAATGCTCCAATATATCACCCGCAGCCCTGGAACTTTCCTTTTCTTGTGACGAAAATGGCGATGGGGAATTAATAGGTGCTCGATCCGGAGTTTTATGGGGTGGGGAACGATCAAAAAGTCCCGGAGACGCAACGCATTTCTACTTGTTCCGTTCGCATTGCGGCTTCAGAAATTGGAGCTGCCCGAGGTAATTTTGATGATTCCTCGCTATGAGGCAACCAGATGATGGGGATGTTAACGGCTCCGCCCTCATCCCCCAGACGTCTCCGGAACGAATTCTGCCCTCGAAGGAACTTTCTTTTGTCTCTCATCCTTTTTTCTCAATTTATTATTTACGATTTCCCTCGAATTTCCCTTCGGTTGGCAATATTTTTCATCCCTTTTCCAGTCGACGGGATATTCGGGGCTTCCTGTTTAGCTGTGCTCTTCGTTCCCCGAGCCTGTGCAATCAAGGCGGAAACTATCGGGATCGGCAATTTCGAGCCGATTCGCCGGAGTGAAATATATCCGGGGGGGTATCGCCGGGAAGGTTTTTCCGTTTCCACACTTTTCCTCAAATTTAATTGAACAATGATAAAACGAGCATAAATTATGTCGTGGAAATGAGCAGGCGACGGATCTTTAGAAAGGCCCACGGCCGGAGGCAAATTCCGGTCGAAAAGGGGAAACTCCCGTCAATCTGCTCCTTTCCGGGGATAATAACTAATTCCCAGGTCGCGACGAAACGGAAACCGGGACCCAAACGGGATGAAAATGCTTCCGGAAGCTCCGCAAAATGTTTTTCCCGGGGAATTTAGCACGATTCTTGAAAATTAAATTTTGACCGAAATCGAATTAGGGGAAGAGATGCGTAAATCGCTTAATTGTATAATTGTCAGGTGTTTCGTGTCGGTGAATTTTAATAAGGTTGGCAGCATTGCTACGGAAACTCTCGGAAAATGTTATCCGGCAGTTTGCTACATCTGGATTAGAGTTTGATTTTGGTTGGCGGACCGGAAGGAAAGGTTCGACGATGTCGTAAAACATTCCCACGAGAACTCCTCCGGGGGTTGCCTCCGCCTGGCATTCGGAAATCCCGGTCACGTTGGTCGGGTACGGCGCTGGTCGCGTCAGGTACTCTGCCCGGTGGTCATTTAAACTCCCCTATCGTCCACAGTCATCGAAAGTGGTTTCAGGAGTGCCCATCACGGTTAAGTATAGAAAATCAAGAGTCGTTCAATTATTCAAGTCTTCATTGATTTTTGGGGGTAGGAATTTCTCGTCTCGCGAAATTTCGGCCTCGTTTCCGCTGCCACGAGCTGAAAGCTTTAATGTTTTCGTTGCGGGAATAAATATTTGCGCGCGGGGATTAATTTTTTTTTTTTTTTTTTGTAAGGAGACCAAGAAACGAGACTTCCGCTTCGCTGTCGGCGCGGGGCATCTTCCCCCCGGAAAAACGCTTACGCAAAATCGGAAATTTTCGGAACATTTAATTTAAGTCACGATTCGGAAAGTTCCCGCATCAAATGCCCACATTTATTTCACGATTGGAATTTGGGGATAAATTTCAGCCGAATGGAGCGGCTGTCGAGAACCTGGGAATGCGCCTCCAGACAAAATTCCAGAATTGGCCGAAGCCGCATCTTATCTTAAATTAGATTTACTGTCTGCTCAAGCGAGAGACGACACATTTTGGCAATGGAACCGACGGCTTCCTTTTTCCATGTTTCTCCGTCTTTGATTTACAACCTTTATTACGAAAATTCCTCGGAAAATCCATTTCATGGGATCGGGAAACCCTTTTGGTTATTTGCCTCCGCCGCCATCGACTTTTTTTTTTCTCTCTACCCCCATCCCCCGTTCGAAACGAACGGCCGAAATGAAATCGCCTCCCCCGGACCAATCATCCCCTGAAACCGACTCTATGTCACAAATGGGATCGGGAAACCTCCGAGCGGCATTTTAGTAAGCAGCTGAAAAGTTTCCGTTAATTCTCCAAAGGAAAATTCCACGTCGAAATAAAGCGATTGCGGAATCCGGCAAGTCCGAAAATTGAAAAGGGTAAACCAGCGGATCGGATAAAAAAGTACAGAAAAGCTGGGGGAAGGAGATTTGATCAACTAAATCGAACATAAATCATCGAAATGGAAAAGAGCATTAAATGAGGATGAAAATGTCACTTAGACGTGTCACCAGCTGAAAAGATTAGTTTTTTTCCTTTTTCGCGAGCTTCCGCATTTAGAGAAGAAAAACGGAAAATTGTCGGATTCTATAGAGGCGCCCGTTTGGAAATATTCACATTTATGTCGCGTTTCAAAGCGTAATTTTTACAGCGGGGTTATCGCCAGCATCTTGCACCGTGAGGATTTTTTGAGGCGGATCGCGGGGAGGCTTGCGAACGGAACCTTTCGGATTCTTCCGTCTTTCGCAACCGTTTCTGTCGGGCGATGGAAGGCGCTTTCCATCGTTTCAACAGAGCAATGCCGACGACGCACGGAGCAAAGCAGGGAAAGGGTAACCTCTCGATCAGAGAGTGACTAACCGGAGAACGCTTAATGAGAGGAAAAACAGGGTTAAATTCGATTTGTCTGGAGAAAGACCAAAAAGAGCCGGAGCAAGTCGTTCCAAAAAAAATTCATTCCGAAGAAAAAACATCCAGTTTCTGATATTTTATGACCAGAGGTAAAAATTTCCCTCCGCTCCGGGGACGTCTCCAAAGCATTGCCTTTTTTTTTTTTTTTTTTTCGTGAATTTCCAGCCATTTTTCTTCCCAAAGCTCGGGAGCATCGCCAAATTCGCCCCGAAGCTCTCTCGAGGGTGAAAAAGGCAAATTTCGACCGCTCCCGCGATGTTTCCGACAGCCGGATCGTCCCGGGGATGCACTCGACTCGCGTACAAGATTTCAGGTCGCAATTCATTTTACCGGCTTTAACCCGGGGGTAACAAGTCCCGTTCCGCAGGTTGCGGAAACAAGGCAAAGAACCGCCGGTGCCCGAAAGCTCTTCAGATTTCTCCATAAATCAATAATCAAATGAATTTTCCTCCGGTGCCATTTCAAATTTTGGATTGCATGAGGTCTCTCGATTAAAAATTCATTCCTCTTCATTAACAATTTCGAGGGAAGCTATTTCGGACTCGGGGCGCATTAAAAATATGAATTTTTGAATTCGTTCCCGGGGAAATTGTTCCCCTTTGGAAGCGATGCTTCCATCGCCTGCTGTCGGGGGCTTAGAACAAAGGAAACGCCTGAAAATTCTGCCCTTAAGAATTGCAGACCTCCCCCGCATGAAGTGCTCAGAATTTGGCGCCTCGAGTACAAAAGGCAAAGGGGCCCGCAGAAACGGGATTTTCCTTCCGCTTTTAAAATTTTCCCTTTAGGGTAAGCTTTCATCATAACCTATTTATCACCAGCAACCCTATTACGGGATTTCCTTTCCCGTTTACTGTCAAATACCCATTCCGGATATATTATTAGTAAGTAAAAGGAAACTAACTTTTCCGCCTACAAAATTTGAGTTTGAATCGAAATCGAGCTCGAGTCCCGTGCTCCGAGTCCAGGATGGATTTTTTCCCGGGGAATTGTGCGACTTTCCCATTCCGCCGGGAAAACCACCATCCGAAAGAGGATTTTCCTTTCGTTCCCCGCCCAAAAAACTGATGCCGCTCCTTCCGCAATGTTTATTTCCAAAGAAAGGAAGTTCAGAATTTGTCGAGCGATTGCCAACCGAAGGCAATTCCACCATTTAGAACCGTCCGAAATTGAAATCTTTGCCGTGGCTCGGCAGTTTTTCTTTAGCCATCAACCCATCCGTGAAAAGCGCTCGCGCCGCAATGGCCGAGAAACGATGCTGTCGCAAATAATTAAACAGCTCCTCCGAAAAAGTTCGTTTTTCCTTTGAGATTTCGAATGGCGTAAAACATTAAATCTGGAGGCGAGGAAAAAGAAAAAAAAAAAGGAAAAAGCAATTTCGGAACCTTCGGTTTATGAAGATGAGAGCAGGGGCAATTTTCGCAGATCGATTAAGAACTTTTTCACCCTCCCTCCCCCACCCCCGGGAAACGGGAAATGAATGACGAAATTTCCACACGGAAAGCGTGCGGTCAAAGACAGGAAGTTGTCTCTCTGCTGCTGACAGCACCCCGAGAGGAGGGGAGAAACCCCGGCGCCGAAAAATTTTCGACCAGAAACCGATTGGGCGAAGTTAGAGCTCGGCAGAAGCGGGTGGAAAACACATCAGCGTCGGCGACGAAAATTTTTGCTCTTTGCTGACGACGTGGCACCAAATTTTTTTTTTTTTTTTTTAACCATTGCAAGCAGTATCGGATCGATCAACGAAAACGAGAGGAGACGCGGCGATCGTTTCACTCACATGCGCTATCCGAAAAACGTCGACTTTTCTCCAGATGGAAAATGCTTTTCCAGAGAAATTCCGAGGGGTTGAAATTTCAGTCAGAAATAACCCTGCGGAAAGGGGATGGAAAATCCAGCCCTAACTCGTAAATATGTTTAGGGTTAATTTCCTCACCGTCGTAAGCGTTTGCATTTCCCTTTTATTGTTTTTTACGAGTCCGGCAGATCCTCAAAAAAAAAAAAAAGAAAAAAAAAGAAAACCCTTGTCCCGAAAATTTCCCGAGTAAAATTGGGGGCATATTTTGAATTAGGTAAAAACCTTATAAAAAGTAACTGAAAATGAACTCCGCAAGCTTCTCGTTAATGTCTCGCACGCACGCATTTATCCACAATATATGCGTTTGACGGCATAATAATATTAATACATACATCAACAACTGACTAAAATAAAATTAATAACACGAACGTGTTGCACAAGGAAAAATAATGAAAAATATTCCAGTTGGAAGCAGTGAAAACTCTGTTTTCTAATTGTTCCTCTCCGCTTGACAATGACCACACAGAACTGCCACGTGAACAAAAGCCCGGCAGTGACGTTCCGAACAAGTTTTCCGGTCTGCCCGACGAAAGCTCCTGCCGTGCTGATTTTTCACATAGCCTGGATCTCCTCAAAGCCTTTCCAATCCCTCGGCGCATGCCTTTTTCTTGCCGACCGACCATATAAATCCCATCCTGCCGCATTTTAAGGCCCTCGTCAATTAAAACCGGAAAACTAATCTATGGTTTTCACCTTCACCGTCAGCAGCGCGGTTCGCACTGATCCCAAATCCGATTCGAACCATCATTCTGCATCCGCACCCAACTCCTCGGGTTTAGCGTCCCCGAAACTCTTTTCCACTGAGCGTCCCTGTCGGAGGAGTAAATTGTCGAGTTGCGTGGCGTCAGTTTTTGACATTGCGATGTAACGCCCGCAGGGAAGCGTCGGATTCAGGCTTCACTCAACTGCTGCGGCGGTAAGGATCGCATCCTGAATCCGGTTATTAAATTAATAATGCCGCGCCGTTTTGCCATGAACAATCGCACGAAAGTTTCGATCCCCTAATGCTGGCGCCGTTGAGCAACTGCCTTTTTAACCATCCGAACTAACTGACAGGTATTTATTGTTCGTGACATTAATACTCGGTTTGCAATCTCAAGAGCGACGCAAAGCTAAAAGGAAGGGGGTACCGAACCTTAAAACCATCAGCTTGTTCTGCTGCAAGATTATAAATTGTGCAAGAAATATCTTGTAACGGCAAGAACTCTGTCAAGAATTATTCAGCAGAACATCAAGAGGTAAATACTTTGAGAGGAATGCTGCTGTCAGGCTAAATTAAATTAAACCTGTCTGCTGGGCATTTTTTTTTTGCAAATCTACTTCGTCGGTGTTAATAATTTGGTCAGAAACACAGCAGCCATCCTCAATTATTTGAATGTTTTCCCGCAGGGCTGTTAGTAACATTTTCATTAGCGAATGCAATTTTCCCTTTAATTTTCATGCCGCGAAATTCGTGCTTTTCCTATAAATCCTGTCGGCAGTCATTCACAAGCAGGAAATTCCTTTTTCTTTTTTCATCTCGAGCTTCCTCGGGCTATAAGATGCTCCTTTTTTCTTTATTTTTGCTCCATCCGAAACTTATTTCCTCAACAGTTTTCCAGTGTTTCCACCTCACGGGGATATTCCCATCACTTAGTTGCTGTCCCGTTCGGTCCAAAGGGATGATACTTTTTCACCCCTAATCCGGGGTAAAGATTCTTGCTACATTTAATTGGCGCGAGTTTTCCTTTCCGGAAAGGAAAAAGCGGGATTCGCCCTTTCCCGCTTTGAAATTTATCGCTGAAGTATTTATGAAATTTATCGTTTATTGAAGTAAATAAACGACAAAATCTTAAATTAGGCGGCTCGTTCCAGTTTTAGTCGAAAAAAAATAACAAATTGGATAATGCAACAATCGGAAATCCTATATAACCTTACAAATTACAATATCCATGCCCCTGCTCATTCGTCTTCAACAAGGAAAACAGTTTTGCAAATCGTGGCAGAGAAAATATATAAGCCCTAAGAAGGGGTGTTGCAGTGTATTTATATTTTTATTAATACAACAAACGAATCCGCTAAAATTTAATATCTCATAAAAAGGTTAGCTAAAGCTTTTGGCGGCGGGACACCCGATATTTCCAAATAATTGAGGAATGTCTTGATTCGCAGCCTCGAAAATCGTATTTTCAACATTCTCTGGCATAATGAAAAATCCTTAGAGTCCAAAAATGCAAGGAAAAAACGGGTTAATACAATAATTATATATTTTTTTCGGTTTCTATGCGGCGCATTCGCGGGGGAGAGAAATGAGTAACTCTCGAGGAGAGCCACCCGTGTTCGCGGCGGGAGGGATGAAAATCCTAGCTGGAACGCCCCGGAAATTCCCTCCCCTTCCATTCCCAGTTTATGGCAACCTTAAAAACCTGACCGTTCCGCGAGTGAAAAATGCTCGGGATAAAAAAAAAAAGGCGGGATGAAAAAGCCTGGGCCGAATCACGTTGCTGCAAAACCCAAAATCCTTCGGGTTAAGTGACTGCGAAAGCCTCGGTCTCACAAGTCCCGGTGATGCATGAGATGGTGCTGACCTAGTTGCCCGGATATCGGACCATCTGAAACACGAACATGTACTCCTGGGCTTTCAATAATTCAGCTTCGGCGGGGAAAATGCTCGCAAACGCCGCTCCGCCGCAAATTCGGAAAAACCTATTTTTTTTGAAATTTACCGGTGGAGAGCTCGAACTGCGGTTTAAATGCGAGGCGAATAGCAAAATAATACAATAAATTGGAGAAGAAGAAGAAGAAGAGCCAAGACTAATGGATTCTTGCGATGAAGGACCTCGGGAAGCGGAGGATCCTACAAGAAATTACCTCGGATGAAGGCGGAATATTAAGCGAGAGTGCTGTCTTTCGGCAGAAAGGAGAGAGAGAGAGAAGGCAACATCAATTTGGAAAAAAGAAAGGTTTATATCGTTTTTCGTAACAAATTCCGAAATCCTCCACCATTGGCCCACCCTCCACCCCCCCCGAACTCAATGTAATTGCACTCAGAAAATGGATTTCGATTCCTGAAGGGAAGAAACGGAAGGGCAGACCCGAGGGGAAGAAGGCATCACTTAATCATTAGACTTATTACTTTGGCAGCTACAAGTTTTTCAATCCAGATTATTTGAAGCAAAAGATTTTTTTCTCCTTTGTAAAGGTCTGTAGCTCGATCTTGAGTTGTAATCGTTATCGGCTGAAATTCTGCATTCGAGATGAATCCCAAGATTTTCCGGCGAAGAGAGCGAATTACGGTCTCACTCTTGAGGGCCGATTCGGGCCGGAGTTTATTTCTTACTTTTTTTCGCAAAAATAGCGGAATAATCCCGTTCTTGATTAAGAAGATGCGGCTTGGCAGGGGAAACTCGCTTTTACAAGAAAAATAAAAGAAAATGTGATGTTCCAGGGGCGGATTGCCTCAAGTTTTCCCGTAGCCTCCTTCCCAAGGGATGTATAAGGGCCAGTCCATCCGAATATTTAAAAAAAAAAAAAAAATTGAAGTGGAGATGCGGTAAAAATGTCAAAAATCGGGTGAAAAAGGAGACGTGAACAAAATGCGAAGGAATTAGCGATAGTTCACCGTGCGGAAAACCGCGGAAAATCATTGATGACGGAAATTCAAATGGGAATAAGTAGAATTTGCGACGCGACCGAAGGATAAATACGACACCGCAGGGAGGACTTACTAAATATTATTTTCCGCATTGAAAATCGTTTTCGTAAAAAAAGAAAGAAAAAGCAAAAGGAAAACAATGAAGATCCATGTTGAAATAAATCAATGCTATTCATACGGTGTTACGGAGGTTGATTATGTGGAAAGCAGTAAATCTTTGCAAACGATCTGATTCAGTGGGTTCGCCCGCAGGGAAAAAGCCCTTCTGGAAGAAAACTGCTTCAGGGATCAATCAAAATTTGAAATTTAAATCTAAATTTATCGCACATGTGGAAAACCGTTTGAAGGGACATTATATTAGCATAAAAAATCCGCGGAGATTGAAAATGTGAAACATTTTCTGCGCGGCGACGAAGATTGACCTATTAGTGGATAAGTTTTGGAGGAGGCAAATTAAAATTCACTTTCTAGCAAACAAGCGATTTCCATGAGACAGCTCGGGCGATGTAATCAAATGCCGGAACGCCCATGACGATGCTTCGATGCCAGGTAGCTACATTAGATTGAAGGTTGAAACACGGCAAGCGGAGCAAGGATTCGACCCCGGGGAGACATCAAACCACCCTTGCAGCAATTGTACGCGGTATAACAAGGCTGATATATAAAGATTAGAAAATTCACCCGAGCGGAAAGGAGACAAGCCGCGACGAGCTCATCCTCCCTTCCGAGCAAAGGGTGAGATTGCCTTCTTCCAAAATTTATGGTTACATAAACTGGAGAAATTTCGAAACCGTCGAAGCACACATAACGGAAAAAAAAAAAGAAGCGAAAATGATATAAAGTCAAGAGGAAAAAACGACGATGAGCTTTTATGTTTCGTTTAACGCAGTGTGCTGCAGAAGGTGAAACACACCAGATGGGAAAGAGGCATTTCTCGGCCGACAGCGGGCAAAAGCAGACAAATTTTTCCTTTTATTACCGTCGAAAAAGTGCCTGAACCGGAAGGTTTCGGCTCTGTTTTTTATCTCTTCTGCGGAAAAGGGCACAATTGCAATTTTCCCAGCCTCACCCGGGTCAAGCGGCCGTACTTACCGAATTTCGCGGGGCAAAAATCACCGCCGACCCTGCATCGTGTCTGCCTGACGTCGGGGGAAGATAATTCAAGACCCGTTTCTCCTTAAAAAAAAAATTCCCACCGAATATATCGAAATATCCGATTCATACTGAACAATGGAGAAAATGCAAAATATGAAAATGATAAAAAGCGTCTCCGAGTTCGAAAATTTCTATAAAATGGAAGAAAAAAAGAAAAAGAAAAAAAAAGGGCGCCGACAATGTGTTCATCCCGTCTTCGGATTATTAACAGACCGTTTTCAAAGATGGTAGGAACGAAAAATCGTATATAATACATATAATGTGTAACAAAAAAAAGTAATTTATCTCAGCAATCACGGAGAACTACCCTGAAAGGCGGAGAAAATAGTGGAATAAGGAAAAAAAGAAAGAGATCACGGACTCTTCACTTTTTGAACGCTCCTCGTGTACTTGATTTGTGAAGTTGTCGCATCACAATAGCCCGAGCATCTCGATTCACCCGCCCCGTGTTAAGGGCTGAAACCATAAAACCTAATTCAATGCTCTACGGGGGCAATGAAGAGTCGAGCGCAAAAATGTCAAAAAATCCCTGAAAAAAAAGGTTGACCGGTTTAAAAATTTTTAATTTTTTTCAAACGTCACCTTAAGTGCGGCATTTGAACCTAACTACGTATATTTTTGACACACATAAACGCCGAATCATATGTATTAATTAATTATTTAACGTTATGACAAATTAATTTATAATTATAAAATTTTATAGATAATAACTGCGAATTAGGCTGGCGGTTTACTTAATAATGTGGTGGGACGACAAAATGCCGTTGTGTGTACATTACGGCTTTCTGAGTGTTTTGCATTTCCGAGTGTTTCCTCGGAAAAACCCCAAACCTTAAAAGGCATCCCTCGGGAAAACTTCCAGCGGAGGTATTCCCTCTGCCTTTCCCCCGTGGACCTAATTAATTGCAACATTAACCCCACGGGACAATCGAAATTTAAACATTTTCGCAATTACCTGCCCTTTCGCTTTGCGGATTTTTCCAGGCATTTAAGCGAAAACTCCAAATTCCCTGGTATCAGCTGGAAATTATTATCCACAAAAACACAAGAACTCTCCGACCTAACCGTCAAACGACACTCCACCGAACCGACCCGTTCTGACCTCACCTTCGGCCCCGGGAAAAGCACGCGAAAAACTCCGACAGCGTCCCGGTTCGAAGCTTTCGTCGGCGCGAGAAGTACCGCTTTGAATGTCGAAAAGCTTCGAGCGGTGCTTTGCTTCTGACAGGAGCCGTGAGCACCAACCCGAAGTAATGCGAGGGGAAGAATTTCCACCCCCGTTTTTCGAATGCGTTCGGAAAATTTTCCCTTCCTTTTTCGAAATCCCGGCCGCTGCACGCGGAGACGCCCGACATCGCCCGAAAAACGCAATTTGAAATCGAGCCACAACCGCGGGCTCTGCCTTTTCGAGCGTTTCGCACGGCAGCAGGCGACATTTTCGTTCGCTAAACGAATTGGGAGCCCCTGACTGCGAAACCCGTCCGAAAGTTTCTGTCGCACTCCCGGCCCAAGGAAAGAAAATCAGTCTACGTGAAAAAGCCCCCGAACACGGGAACGTAATTTGATATTGTCACTCGAATAGCTTTTCTCTCTTTCCGAGTTTCTTTTCCATCCGAAATTCCCTGACCCGGAACCCGGGGGAGGGATTGGACACCGGGATACATCCACGGCCTAAGACCCGGTTCCGAAACATAGTCACGTCTTATCCCGGGGGAAAAGGGATAGAAGCGGTTCGTACGTCGGAACCGTGATGTTAATGCAGAATCGGGATCCGATTCTAAATGTAAGTATCGAGGCACCGACCTTAATGGATCATAAGAAGACGCATTCGGCTCTTAAACTCGATGTGATCCTGCGACATTAAAGATATTTTTCTTTTCTTTCCACAATTTCCTTGTCTTAAAGACTTGTACCGCAGCGGGAAAATGGATTTTAAAAGGGAGAGCACGAACCTGGGACTTCGATCGGGACTTGAAGCGGGATTAAACATCAGCAAAAGGTTTATTTCCTAAATTCGACCGGATTTCACGACCGCATTTCGTCTAAAGCACAATATACCTGTATAAACCACAACAGCTTTAATGGAGCAAAATTTCCTCCTAAGGATATCGGTGCGCTGTCAAATCATCAGACCGATTTTATTTTGAAGGTAAATTCGTAACTTCTGGTAAATAACTATCTGTAATTATAAATCGTAGCCCTTTAATGTGGCGGATTAGTGCGATGAATTTAAGCTCCGTAAATGAGATTTTCTCCGTTAAAATCTTCAGCGTGGAACGGGCGAGCATGATCGCGGAAATGTTTTAACCGAGATATCTAACTCAGTTTTATTTTAATACCTCGCCCCGATGTGTATATATATATATACAACAAACCCTTGGTTTGTAAGTATTTTACAATTCGCGTTGCAGATTGTTCGCATTCGATGTGGAAATCTTGTGGAGGCCCCAGAGAGAGAGAGAGAGGAAAATTTTATTAGTAAGCGACCAAAATTGTTTAATATGCAAATTTCGAGCTACCCTCGCCATCGCTCCCGATGTACTTTTCAGAACGAAGCAAACCATAATTTAAGGCAGGCTCCTAACCTTTTCCCGCCGGGAGGAAAAGTTCTCTTGGAAAATCTCACCGCACGGCACATGCTGAGGTCAAAGCGCGTGCCGGTTTGGTCCCTCCAAGGAGAGGAACCGCAGCTTTTACTCGCTCCCTCCCGGAAAACGGCATTTTCCACGGGTTTTTCGTGAGGGAAAAATTGAAAAATCCATACTTTTGCTCTCGGGTAACTCAAATGATGAGAAAATAATACCGAACTCGAGAATAAAAACAAAAATCTCAGCAAGGAAAAATGGTTGATATTTTTCGGGCCATTTTCTTCGTCGTCGCCTGCCAAATCGTCGATTTTATCCTGCAGTGAATCAAGACGGTTGCGGAGCACGTCGGGGGAGCAAAAGGCATCAATTTCATATGAACGAAATTCGGGATCAGGAACCCGGGATCGGACGAAGTGTTCGGAGCCTGCTCACTCCCGTGCATTTATTCAGGTTTCCGCATCGGTCCGAAGGATCAGTCAAAAGCAAGGAAAAATCTACAACCGGGAGAATTTTCCCCCTTTTCGGGGCATTTATCGAATTGTCGGACAAACATGGACAACATTCTCCCGTTTCCTTCCGACCGGAAAACGCAGTTTTCACAGGGAAGTTGCTGCTGCGAGGAGCAACGGAAGGAGACGCAGCAGTTTACCATCAGATTCATATACTATCCACAGACGTGTCAAGCGGCAGCCGGAACGGGAAATCTTAATTCTGTTTACTCAGCTCCAGTGAAATATTTAAACATTTACAATTGATTGTTCCGTATGAAAAAATGAGGCTGATTTTTCATTATTGTCAGAACTTATTTCGTGCCTTTTGAAAGCGAAAAATGGGCGAATGAGTGTGCGGGAGAGAAAAGGGATGCGGCAGCAACGGGAATATTGTTAAAAAGTATCAGGCAAATAAATTAGATTTATGTGTATTTTTTCAGATATTCCTCGAGAAAAAGGCTTCTATAAATCAATATCCAACTGTTGACGATTCGTGCTGAGGAATATTTATGGGAGGAAACATATTACGCCTTGTTGTTCGCCCCATCCAAAATCTTTGGAATAACTTGGAAGTAAATGCTGCCCAAAATTGACTTTAAATTTTCACTTAGAGACAACCTCATATTAAATCCCTTCATCAGCTGTGATTCAACTCGTGCTGATCGCTAACGTTGATTTAATCCAAATCTCTGCCAAAACCATAAAGCTCCTTAATCACTTTGCGGCGGAGATCGTTAAAACTGGCAGAAGGATAAACACGGAGAGGAATATGCTACATCGATTGGTGGAAAGCCCAGGGTCGTAGACGAAGGAGAGAGAGAGAAAGGTTTCCCTTAAGTACAAATCCGACATTATTAAATGTGACACAGGAAGAAATTCCATAAATGAGAACGGTCCAACAGAGAAATGAGAAGCAACCGCAGCTTGAATTAATGAGAAACTTGCTGTGGAAATCCTTTTTTCCCTATTCAGATGATTTCCTGCGACGGAAAAACATTTTGCGGAGCCTAGTCTTTGAGAGTTTTCACCGTGTTACGTGTGGAAAATTTGAGACGGGATGAAGCAAACAAAAGGGAAATTGGGCGGAAATTCCCCTCCCGCAGGATATTGCTGAATGCATTTCACTGAGGAGGAAGAAAAAAAAAAAACCTTCCATCCGCGGAGTGCTGACTATGCTGGATTTATCTTTCCACAGAGGAATTTAAACAAGGATTCGAAACCTGGGGGGGTGGCGAAAAACCTCATTTCGGGCCATTAGTTTTCAGCAATGGCTTAGTGTCGTAATGGAAGGCGAGAGGACCACAAAGGAGTTCACTTATCCTAATATTGGCGAATCCTCAATACCGCATGACGATCATGAGAATCGACTTCCGCGGTCATTTTCCGCAGCGTATCGGGACGTTTGGATTTTAGCTATTCGAAAAGAAAAATTATCTGGAAAACCGAATTACCACTTCGACGGAGAAAACGGGGGAATCGAGCGCGAAACCAATCAAACGAAATAGGATACGTCCAAAGTTATGTAGACCGGCCAGGTTCCACGTGAAAACCGACAAACAAACGTTTTGGAACACGGAAAAACCATCGTCGTTAAGCATCCGGGACACACAGAAAGAAAAAGTTCCGGCTTAATCCAGAGCAGTCAAACGAATACGCTACAGCCATCAACTAATTACATTATTCGTTACAGAGATTACATTACGTGGATTTTGCTTCTGGAACTGACGACCGCAGTGCACTCACTTTTTTTTTTTTTCGGGGCCTTTTTAATCAATCAACGCGGATCCGTCGAAAGGTAGACGGATCGTGGCAGGTTGGAAGGCATTTTCGAAGGGATCCATCCATCAAAGGGATTGGCATGGGCAACGCTGCCCAAGCGAGCGCAACTTCGGATATTAAAAGGCCAACTGTTACACGCTTAACTTTTAGATAACTTTCCCTTTGTCCGAAAGCTTGAAATTCGAGAATCAGCAAGGCACCGGCAGCATCTTTGCAAGAATTAATCTATAAGAAAAAGGAAGTTTTCGGAAATTTTAGAAATTTTCATCCATTGGCGATCACCTCGACCGGGTTTTGAGGCCTTAGCGTTATTTTGAGCAGTCTTTCCGCAAGACCGTTTTTCTCCGACCTTTTACGTTTACCTTCCTCGAATGCGCGACAGTTTCGTCAAAATGAGAAAACGGCATTTTGGCGCTCGCGCCTTTCGGAAGGGAGAAATGACTCGGCCCATGCCCCGGTGTGTAACCCGATCAGAGTTTCGCCAATTCGCGGACGGTCCGGCGACGGAACCGAAGCGTCGCAGAGAGAAAACTGCGGACTGATGCCACGTCCGTTTCCTCTCCTCTCCGCGACAGCGATCACTCGGATAAATCCCGCAATACGAGCCGCTTTAACATGCAACCGTTCGATTTAAGCAATTTTCATTGCCCGAAATCGTTTTCCCCTTTTTTTAACAGGCGAAAATGCAAGAGAAATATTTGGGTGCAACCCTACCGCGTAACCGAATAATTTCCCAAGTTTTTACCTCGGTGAAAAGCATTTCACGTTAATTTTTCGGGATCGGAAAGAGGGGCGTTCGCTCAGCGAACGGCGACGATTTTCCCGCAAATGTTTGCCGTTCGGTGCTCGTCGCTGCCGAAAAAGCATTTTCATTTTGTGCCGTTTTTTGACTGAAACGGATCGATATATCGATTATCGGTCGATTATCTCGTGATGACTGAGAATTTTTAAAAATTGAAATTAATCAATATGACTGAAGCTCGTTTTATTTATTCAGAGCTTGTGCTCCTTCGAGAAACTCCGCGATTCCCCTTGGGGGCAAACTCACTTCCTTGCGAGGATAAGAAAATTTTTGCGGTCGCCCGGGACATCGCATCGGCTGGATATCCTTTGCGAGGGTTTTTAATGCCGGAAATATATTTTCACGTTTTTCCGTGGGGGTTGAAAGAGCCCCGGGCGCGAACAAGAAATCCTTCCCCGTGTGCGAATGTGTGAACTTAAATGTTGCGATCGCTGCAGAAGGGGTTCGGCAGTGAAGAAAGGTCGCACGCGAAAGCTTACATTTCTCGCACTCAAAATTCAAATTACAAGACGATTTTCTTCTGCACAGAACTGCAAGTTCGAGAGCTCCGGCAAAGAGAATTATTCCCCAACAGCATGATTTTTCGCTTTCCCTTCCGCCCTCTTTGGAAATATCGAAAGGAATTCATCCGAGGCAAAACCTGTTTTCTTCCCTTATCGAACTTTTTCAATTATTTCTTTGACCAATAAATTTAACACGTTTGCAGAAGCTTGTCAAAGCACGTTCCAGTGAAGATGAATTAAAAATTCTTTTTCCACCTCTGAATGCCGCTTCCGAAGAGAACATGCGGCGGGCGGAGGGGGTTTTCGGGCGGGAAAAAGGGAAAACGCAGCCGGGAATAGGTTAAAATTTTTCCACGAGCAAGGGAGGAAGGAAAACTCCCGGCATTGTGTGAAATTCAGCCTCAGCTCGCTCAATCCTGTGCTCGAGTCCATGAACGAAATTCAACCGATAGAAAAATTTCGGCGGATGATTTCATCCCGATGAAATCTCCACAAATCCTCGGCCTAAGATTACAGAAGAAAGAAAAGAAATCCCCGGGAGAAAAGCGGGGGGGGGGGGGGGGGGGGGGGGGGCGGGCGGGCAAACCGGCCA
>JAOWBB010002632.1:0-39727 GCA_028565995.1 Ricinus marginatus | reverse complement strand
CGGTTCAGGGCTTTCATTTTAAAAAATAAGGCATTTTTATCGGGCAATTAATTTGTATCCCAAGAAAATGAAATCCGCGGGACGAGGGAAACAAAAACAAAAAAATTCCAATTCGAAGTTATTTAGTTCGTTTAGTCCGCAGCAAGAGAACGGCTTCGTAAGGAAATGCTGCGGCGCTGTTTTCTTATCGTGGACAATTTTCCGTACCTGACGCACCTTGTCACAGCAGAAATAAACCCGACATTAGCCGAGCGTGAATGCTGCTTACGTAACTTAGGAGCACATGAAAAGATTAACGCCGCGACACGTTTGCCAAGGCTTTTAGCTTACGATAATTAATATTTGTCTCTAATGAATGTTGACGCGGCGGACGACATTCCCTATAGCTCAAGATTAAGCACGTCCGGAGTGGAAGAAAACGCAAATGCAACATAAATAAGGAAAATAAAAATCGCATAGGACGCAAATCATGCAAAAGCGCAGAATGCAGATAGACCGATGCCAAAAAGAAAAAAAAATATTCGCCCGCAATCTGTCAGAGTTCTGCTCACACATATTGGTACCGAATAAAGGACACCTACCTGGTGTTGGAGGCGATGAGGAAGGCAAACTCGTCTGCAGGGTGGCCACGTCGATTTCGTCTCTGGCAACACCCGTGACAACTCTTTGTTCGCGGGGCAACGAATCGATCGAAAGTTGTATCACGTTTTGCGTTTCCGGACTGCTCGATTCCCCGGGGATCATGCGATGAAAACCAGGCGGAAGAATGTCGTCGGTCACTGCTAGAGATGAGGATATATTCTGATTTTCTTCGTTTGAGTTTTGATTCTGATCGTCTGTCAACTGACCGAGTACCATTCGATGCAATCCAGGAGGTGGAGTATCTGCAACATTTCATAAATTAACTTCTAATGTAAAAAAAACTTCAAATTGTGACTGTTTAAATAATTCAGATCTTTCATTTTTTGCATATATTTCAAGCCGTGGGCGATAATTCGTAATTTTGGTTCAAATTTAATCGACTAAAAGTGGTAACTTTGAGTTCGGTTTATAATTATAATTAACTCCGTTAAGGTTTAATTAACTTGAGATGCATGTACGTACACTAATTTAATCTATTTTTAGTGCAATAAACTAATATGAACTACTCAAATTTTACCCTGATGATGGCGACGAATATGATGATGAAGAGTGCTAACTTCAGGTACTGAAGGGGAATCGTTTTCGTTTTCGGTTAATTGTCCGAGTACCATTCTGTCTAATCCAGGGGGAGGAGTGGACACATCCATCGTACAATTGTCGGCATTATTGCTGCTACTTAATTCCCTTCCTGGCTCCGGCGAAAGTCTTTCCGTTTTAAATTCACTTATGTTCGACAAAGTTCCGCTTTGATAAGACTGTGCATACTCGGATTTAATATCGGATACGGATTCGGTAGCATCACCGCCGCTCTGACCGGAATCCGGGGAGAGTCTTTCGGTTTTTAACTCCTCTATATTTGTCAAATTTTGATTTAGAAAAGACTGACCATTTTCGGATTTCACATCAAAAACCGATTCTGGTCCATCAGCACTATTCTTCAAGTTCACTTCGGCTAAATTTTCAGCGACTAGCGCTTTGGTACAAATTTCTTTTACGGGTTCTACTTTCGGAGAATTTAACATCTTTGAATCAATCTCTAAATTTTGGTGAAGCTGTTCTTGATTCTCGTAATAACCATTATCTATAGATTCAGGATAATTTTGAACTGAAACTGAATTTGGCTGAATATTCATGTCGTTCATTAACTGTTCTATGTGAGCAACGTTTCCTTTCTGAAAATTTTGATTCAGCTGAAGGGAACTGTTTCCTTGTTGAAAATAATTCTGAACGGAGGTATAAGTCGCTGGCGATGCCGTTTGTTCATGAGTATCATCGACGTTCCAATTCCAAGTGGAATCATTTTGAAAATTATTATTGGTAGAAAACGAAGTAGCTGGAGAATTGTTACTGGAGTCATCCCAACCCCAATTCCAGGGATCGCCTCCTGCTGGATTCGAATTGGCAAAACTGATTTGCTGAGATGAATTAAAAACTTCGGGCGCGTTTGATATATTTTCGTAAGAATATGGGTTTGAATTGTTACTGTACTGCTGCTGCTGCTGCTGCTGTGGTTGCTGTTGTATCTGTTGCTGTTGTTGAGAATGTTGCTGCATGAAATGAGTTGGCTGATTCCATGAAGAACTGCTAGATAATTGATAACTATTTTGGGAAACTGTCATTGGAGGATGTTTTGTAGACACATTATTATTCCAATAAGTTTGTTGATCTTGATGCAAAAACATTGGTTGTGGCCCCGTAGCCATTTCCTGTGACTGCTGTGGCTGCTGCTGCCATATATCCTAAAAAAAATTTGGTTGTTTTGAAAATGTTGATAATTTTATAATTTATTCCTAACCATTATGTTTCCAATTTAAAATCCATGTTTGTTTTCACACTTCACACTAAGTTTTATTTCCTGTTTGCCATTTTTACTTCAATAATTCTAACAAATTGAGTTCTCAATTCAAGGTTAAAAATATAAAAATCAATGTAAGTTGAGAAATCAAAATTATATTAATATCATGAATCAAGTAAAAGTAGTTCAAAGCCTCAATTAATATGTTACAACAATAGTAAAATCCTTGATTTTTATTTATCAAATGTTTGGTTAATTTTAAAAATTAAATTTTTATTTTTAAATAGAAGTAGAAGTTCAAAACTGTGTGAAACGAACAATTTTTCATATAAGAAAGACTGATAGATGTTTGCCACTTTATTTTGTTAATCAATTTATAAATATACTGTTCACTTACTTCATAAGAAAATCCTGCAACCTTCTGTCTATTTTGCAACCCTAATGGAGAATTATTTTTTTGATTATTTGAAGCTCCATTATTTCTGTTACCCCAATTTGGATTATTGGGAAGTGACATTGAAAACTAAAACCACTGAAAAAAATTAGAAGAATAAAATAATTTATTGTTTTTAAGCTTTTTGTCTAGTTTCAAGTTTTAGCTGGAAGTGTCAACAAATATGTTTACAAGCTTATTCCTTATCATGAATTTTTTTGAGATAAAGAAATGTGAAACCTAATTTAATATTCTTAAACTTTATTGTTAGGATATGATTAAGACTAATAACCTGAAATTAACTTAACTCAATTTACAATTTGTTTCAATTTTGTTACTGTTAATTTAATTGTAACATCATATCACCAATTTCAAATGGAGAATTTCTTCACAAGCTCTGACCTATTTTATCATTTGAGCAAGCGTTTGTTAATTAAATATGTCATTATAAAAGAAAATTTAAATATCACCTCAGCAAAAAAAAATAAAAAATATACTTCATGGTAAAAATCTCGACATTTAATCGATTACTTTTTATTCTGTTGCTTTTCAATAAATGCCAAGAGACTCACTGGGTAATCAAAGATACATATGGAAAGTTCTAAATTAAAGTGGATCACTAAACTTTTATTCACCTAACCATTTCCCTAGTCATCATGAACAGATGGATCTTAAATTCACAGCAATCAAATGCCAGGAAAAGTAATAAAATGAAAGAAACCGTTTACAGTTTTACAGTTAAAATTTATCCCACTGAATCGCGATATAAATTTAGCTAATAAATCATGGGAATAGTTAAATACTTACAGTCAGTAATATTTCAAACATTCACATACATTTATTTTGGGCACGTTCAATTTTTTGTGATAAGCAGTAGACTTGATAGACCAATCAAATAATATTGCAAACACGCATCACAATTAATTCGACCAATCACATTCAAAATGAATTCGGCAACCAATTGAATGAAATAAGATGACGTGTAACCATGTTCTTTTCCAGAGTTGCCAAATCACTCTTGTTTGAAATCCCACTTTGCACTTCTTTGGACTGCTTCCACGACAAATCAAAAATGCGGAAATTTCATATATCTCACTAAATTGAAATATAACGACTTATAAAACGATATAATTACCACTGAATTAATATTGTTTTGCCGGAGGAATAATATGTAAGGGAAAATAATTTAAATTACAGCAGCGATCTTGGCAAAGAAAACGAATAAATGCTAGCGGAGCAATTACAAAATTTTTTAATTGAATTTGAATGTAAAATTCAGACCAGAGATATAGATAGGATTGTAAATTTGAGAAATTTAAAATTAGATGCATTGAAAGCATTATTTTGATTCTTATTATTTTTTATTTTTCTCGTAACGTAAATTCGAAACTGTCAAATTAATTTCTTCTTACTTATATAAGAGGTTGACCATTTCTTAAAATAAAATTAATATAATTGATGCTTTTCATTATTGGGACTTAATTCTGTGGGGATCGATGTCTGCCAAGATAACTTTTTTAAGTTTAGATTTTAGTTATTTTTAAGATGGCAGTTTCAATTAGGCCGAACGCAAGATGTCTCAATTGTTGTCAAAACAGTTTGGAAGGGTCGGATAGAGACATTTATATAAATATATCGTACGAGTAAAAATAAAGAAAGAAAAAATTTATTCCCCTGTGCATTTGCATTGCATTTAACGTAAATGCATTAAATCGGTCGCGTCCAACGGGAAAGAAGAGCAATTTTTGGGTTTTCGGGTGTTCCCGAAAATTAAAACGTCAATTTTTCGCTCCGGCAAATGATTACTCTGTTGTTTCCGCTATCAAATTCAGTGAATAATGTTACAAAATCTGCTGCTGATTTCGTTCTTTCGACTCGCAGCAAAAAAACTGTCTCATCGAAGCCTCAAAGTTTGGAATTTCAAAGAGAAAAACGTGCAAGTATTGCCCGGCGATGGATGGACGGTGGAAAAAATCCGCCGGCAATGGCGGCGAAACATCAAATTTGAATTCACGTTCCCCGACACAGGATTTGTTTGGCTCCGACTGGGGAAATGGCACCGGAAGAGATCGATTTTCGCTCTTTCATTTGACTCACTTTTTTCGACTTCGCTCCGTGAAATTAAACCAAAGGAAAACGGAGCCCGTCTTGGTTTCCCAAAAAGGGGGAGGAAAACGTTAATGACGATGAAAACGTACCGTCTCAATCCCTCCGTGGTTTCGTTTGGTAGCACCGATCGACGACGCAACGCCCGAACTCGTGGTTCCTCGTCAGTTGCGATCCCCGCCCGATGCCTCCGTGTTCGTTCGCACTAAAAAAAAAAAAAAAAATTATTCCTTTTGCATCATGCTGAACGTTGTTTGATTCGACTTGCGGTTAGAGAAATTAAACCAACTTGTCCGAGCGACGGTAAACGGACCGAGATGATCGACTCACGCTCCCTGTACTAAACTGTCAGCGAGGGAAACCATTTTGAAATAAATCCGCCGTAAACTGCGGCCGGAAAACACTGCACTTGACTTCGTGTCTAAAATAATGTAATAATTAACGGGGTTTCAACCTAACCTTCTTCGTACTTGGAGTCAATTAATAATCTGTGAACGCGCCGCAGCGCAGCAGCGTCACAAATTTCTATTTGCTTAAAGACGACTGCCGCCACGTCACAATTGCGGAAGTTGATCAGTCCGAAAAAAAAGAACGAATCTAGAGCGATTTCTTTATCAATCGTTCGGACGAGCAAGATCCGAGCCATGGTGACATTAAACACGAAAAAAGAGTACGGGAGCGTAATTATTAACTGAATTAACTCGAATCGGTGATTATCGACAAGCGGGAAGGGAAAAACTGTTTCCGCTTTTCTACGCTACGTGAGCATTTTCGTGCGAGTAATCCGGTTTCGCGGTTTTGTGACCGCTTTTGGAAAGGCAAAAAATAATTCCGGCGAAACGGGGGGACAATTTCGGGGCGCAGCTTCACGAAATTCCGGCTGCGGCAAGGGAATCGAAGACCCGACGAAAGACGAACGCAAAATGCTTCAGGAAGCGAACGTAAAGACTGTCCGAAGGCTTCGGCTGCGATGGAAACGAAGCCGCTGGGAGGTAAAATCTAACCTTTCGCCGATTGCTCTGCCGCGAACGTGGAAATGACTTTCGCGATGGTCGCCGTTTAAAAATTTCCGCGCCTTTTCGAACCGGGAAATGGAGGGTTTCCGGTCGGCCCGAGTTCCGTCTCTGCGGATGACTCCAACCCGTCGAACGCCCTCGGTGCCGTTCATCTCAGTGTCGACCGTCTGTGGGTGTCTGTCGCTTTGCTGCCTTTCTTCGACAATTGGTCGTCAGTCACCTTAAATTAAATAAAGCCTCGTTGAAGTTTTTATTAATGAATTTTGTTTCGCTGCTGTCGTTCGTGTGCGTACGTGAAAAAGTTTTTTTTTAAATTTGGCCCCGCACTGCGTAAAAATTTACGTTCGGTGTGGCGTTGAATTTTATTTAATGTTTTACAATCAAAATAAACACAATTTGAAACTTAAAATATCGTTCGAAATATCAGTTTTGTATGTAACAAATTTCATGCGATAAATTAAATACTTACGCTATTGTTGTTATTATTTATGTTGCCGAACACGTCAATTTATTTTAAGAAAAAATTAGTTCAATATATTTTTGTGTAACTTACGTTCAAAATGTTAAGCATAATTAATGGCATTTTAACACTTTTCATAGGCGGGCATTATGACAAGAAAAAAAACTAATGTTCGTCGCCGTATGTAATTGCTGTGTTTTTAGCGTCGCCGCGCCTCGATAATAACATCAAATATTTCTTTTCCCGACATTCCCAAATAACTATTTTCCGGCGATGAAACATTCAATTTTGCGCGTCGCATATCATAAATACCGAAACATATATGCAAAGCTACCTTCTGACGTTCGGTTAGCGAGGTTAGGCTGGTGACGGTGACAAAATGAAAACTTAAAAAGTGAAAATTTTAAAGTGAAGACTTACGTGGCGGAATCCAACGTTTGCACAGCCATTCTGCCGGAACACCGTTGACGTGAAGCGACGCTGTCTTGTGGTTGAGGCATCCGCAAACATTTCGCTCCTTATGGAGCGAACGGGAGAGTTTGCGCCGAAGATGAACCTGCCGTCACAGGTTTTCGGGAAAGCGTCCCATGCGCCGCGTTCCCGGAGGAGGAAACGATCTTCCCTCGGCCATCTCGGAAACGCTTCGAAAGCGCCTCCCTGCGCGGCAAACTAATTGCGCTCTTCCCGATACGTCTTCCTCCTTCCCGGTGGAAGGAAGACGTATCATTTCGTTCGCCTCCAAACGGCGTCAAATTCGAGCGCGGGGGCTCTCAGGATCACGGACGCTCCCGCGTTAGAAGCATGCAACTTCCGCTTGTTAACTTCGGAAACACGTTCAGTCCGGCACTTGATTGACTTCCATCGGACGAATGAAAAGCCGTTCGTTTCTCCTGCATTGTAAAGAGCAATTTGTCATTCCGTCACATTCAAATTGTGTCATGAAAACACAAAAAATTCGAGGTGTCGCTGCTGTCCGGCTGCGTAACGTCGTTCCTATCGTCGAATTCCCTCTTGAGAAACGTGAAACTGTTAACGCGCTTCAAGATGTAAACTTTTTAACGTTTTAATCAATATTAATCTCTCGGAGAAAGAAAGAAACCGAAAATTAAAGAAACACCGAAAGCGAAAAACCCGTCTTCGAAAAACTGTCATTTGAGCGACACTGTACGCAAATCTTGACATATAATTTAACATGTTGACGCCCTTAGCCACACATGCAGACAATTAGTTCCTTCTACGACCTTTTTTTTTGTATCATTTTCATTATTTGCATTAAAAGAAAAAGCAGTAAAATTTATCATTCCCCTCTGTTTTAAATGTTAAAAAAAATATCCGGTAAAACTTCGCTTTTGAAAATATTCAAACTTTGACTTCGGTTCAAAGTGCGCAAGTTTTTTCGTGACGAATTTCCGATGCTTCCACTCGCCGAGGGCAATGCTCCAAATGGACGATCCTTTCGAGGGCCAATTTCTTCTCAGGATCGTTCCGATGAGACACGGAGAGCGATTCCGGAGTGGGCATCAGATTTCCCGAACCTAGTGAGAAGCTTTTTCTCTCTTTTGTGCGCGACTGCGGATGCGGCAAGTGGGACCGTCTCGGAACCGCCACCTGGAACGGCCATGTCAGCGGCTGCGGACGCGTCCGCGTTCGCATACTGGCGACGCAATCGGCTGAAGATGCAAATTGTTCACGCGAAGTGCAAACTGACGAAATCGCTCGTAAATGCAAGCGACGCGTTTCACAAAGTTTTGGGGCTGCCTTCGGAGACGAAAAAAAAACAAAAAATAAAATAATTGAATGTTCGAGGTTTTGATCGAGAAGCAAGAGAATGGGTTAACACTTGAAAATTTACAGGAGGCTTCGTTTTTCGTTCCAAATTCTCAGTTTGAAAGCTTTCACGTATCTGGGAACATAAATCGATACATGGAGCTTTAAGTGTTGCCTCAGGTTCTAATTCTAATAGTGCATATTTATAATTCAGAGACTGGAATGGAAAAATGAGAGCACTGTGCATTCCGGGCTGAAAGCTGTGATGCTTCGTGAGAAGTGTAGTAGAAATAAAATCGCAAGAGCTTTGACAGCGCTGAGTATTTTTTACAATGTACTGAGTTGATTCTTTTAAACAATACATGAAAAAAAGCAAAGATTGATCTCTTACTGGATTCAGCTTTTTTAGTTTGTGTTCGCGTTTGGCACAAGGCCCCGTCATTTTTCGTTCTCCGAGACAATAATTTAAAAAACCGGGCAAATCAAAGCGAGCTTTGTTACAAGATTAAATCCGGACAGTGTTCTTCATCCGACCGAGTCCTCCTACAACAGAGCACGCGCTTTTCCGATCCGATATGATATTCACGAAAATTTATAACGTTTTACAATCCCTGGTCGCGTAAAAGAAACGGACCCTGAACATTCTACGTGATTTGAAAAACAAAAAAAAAAAGGAAAATGAATCTGCCAAAATCTTATCCTACATTCCGGTTTTCATCGTCAGTTGCTTCTGTCGAAATTGCTACAGGTTAATATACGATATTCGTATGTGTCACATGCAGGTCGGACGCATCTTCATCTGAAAATAAATATAAAAAAAGGGTTTAACTTCGACAATTTATAAATGTAACACTTGTACCTTACGGAAATTCGAGCATAATCAGCGGTTACACGTACTCTTGAATTCTGTGTATTATCTTGTCCCGGGAAGTACGAAAACGGCTAGGATTGGCAGTTCACAGATTCGTGCTGGACGAAATCGCCCCAACATTTATGTGGAGGCTTCCTTTAAACGGGAAACTTTTCCAAAATGCGAGCCTGAAAAACTTCAACGCATCATTATACATGAAATTTTATTATTTGTTAAATTTATTGACAATTAATTTCGGTTATCAACCTAATTTTCGACATACTTTAACCTAGTTGGGGATACTCCTTAGTGAGCCTGGACAGAGTTTTACTGCTGGCCAGCGGGATCAAACTCGTTTCCCTGTGCTCCCTTCACTTCCTCCCTTTTTCGATTGTTTTTCATCTTCCTTCTTCAGGTTAGTATTTCTCCATGAAGCGAATTAGATAAATCTCGTTGGGGGCATTCTCCATGGGAAGAGATTTCTGCTTCCAGGAGACGAAAGATTTGCGCATCCAAGAGACGGAACCTGCAAATCAAAGACATCAAATTCAAACGATTTTGCTTTTTCTGCTCTTTGTCGACAAATAAATTGCAATCACACAATAAATAATTTGACACCACTCTACCTTTGCTTTCTTGCGTTACACATTTTCGATGCTTTCACGGAGCGTTTCAAACTGAATCTCCGAAAATTATTTCAATTAATCTTGTCTGGCGATATATTTTTTAGTCTTAGAAGAAGTCGAAAATATTCAGAAAAGAAAAACAAAATTCATACGTGGCATTTTACACGAAAATGATCTTAATAATAACGTTTTATTACAGCCAATAAATTAATGAACAGCTCCTTGTAGTTTACAGAATATATATGTGCGTGTGCGTGTGCGTGTGTGTGTGTGTGTGTGTGAATGCATGATGTTCTTCACAAATATTATTTTATCGATAGATTTTATACCGAAAAAGTGGTAAATTAATTCGAAGCCCCGTTCTGAGTGTATCTGATTTCTCATGCAGAATATTTATTTTCGTTCCGTTTTTTGTTTCACAAAATTTAGGTATCTTATTTATTCATGTACAAGGCGAAAAACCAAAGAAATATCTCCACTTTTATGTGTCTCATTTCCGTGCCAAAAGACGCGGCATTTGAAAAATGAAACAAAAAAAATAAAATTTAAAATTCCTCATTCCCTTTTACCCTGAATGCGAAAGTGAAGGATCCGCAAAAGTGTAAAATTTCGCTTCATTTTCAATCCCTTAAATAAAGCAGAGAAATTTTCCTCCTTCAAGTTTAATAAGCTTTTTGTACTGCGAAAGAGATCCGGTTGAAACCGAAGAAAGGAAAAGCTTTCTTTTTGTCATTATCCGTCAATCAACTTTTTTTTTTTTTTTTTTTTTCCTAACTTGATAACCTATCGAATTCCAGCAGCGTTTTGTGCCCGTCGCCGTTTTCGTGATAGCCCAATTTTACGCTGGAACTGCCGGAGCGCTAAAGAAAAAGTTATTTCATCATTATTATTCCTTTTTGACCTAAACTTTCTTAAAACTTTTCTATAATCCGAATTGCAGCTACAGGCGGCGAAGACCAAATTTTTTTCTTTATTGGTGATATGTAAATGAAATGACATTAACGGAATAGGAAGTACTACGAATCGGAATTTTGCCGGAGTAGGAAATTTGAGTTTGGGTTAATTAACCCGAACCTAATCGTCCGGCAGTTCCCTGCAGGCAACCTTCCATTAGCTATTCTCGTTTTCAGCCTTATCTTCATTCCCTTCCCGAAAAAGAAAAAAAAAAAACCGTCCTCATTAAAAAAGATGTGAATATAAATAAGACCGCTGGCATTAACAATTTAATTCCACGTTAAGTTTTTTAAATCTGCGGGATTAGTTATTGGCTTGTACTTTTTAAATGTTTTTTTCATTAAAAAATCTTAATTAAACTTTAAATAATAATAGCCGAGCATTTCATTACATGTATCACCATGTGAAGCGACGAAATGAGCAAACGCAACGCTGCCGGTTCGAATAAATCGAAATATATTGAATATTTCAGTGACAATTAAAACTTTTTAGCGAATGCTTTTCCCAAATTTTATTCTATTATTGAGCCTACAAAATATTTTCGCATGCGATATTCACATTTCGCTTATGCTCACGCATGATTTACCGTTACCCGTGAATAATTATTCAATAAGCATTTTTAAGATATTAACGTTTAATAAATACATAAATTATTAATTCCGTCAATCTTTCTTCATATTTGTGCAAAATATTTCATAGACTCGCACGTTCAATTTATAATTCGTGTTAACCCAAATTCTTTCATAAATAACATCTATCCCAGTGATCCCATGTTAAGTGCATATGATAAAGCTAAAGTAAAAAATTATAATGCACATTCAAAATTAATTTTTTCATTCATTTACACAGTTTAGTTTTGGAGGTTTGTTTTCTTTTGCATTTTCTATAAAATTGTCTTTTAAGATTTTTCTCGGTACATCATTTAATACAATTGATAGTTTAAAAAGATAACGGCGTGTTCCTTTTTCAATTTTATTCGCCATTTGATCAGATTCATTCAATTTGTTGATTTTAAAGTGGAAATGTAAATAAATATGCATTCGTGTATTATATTAAAATTTTAAAGTTTATATGTTGTTTAAAATTTCCCACTGACGATCCCAGTTTTGGGGGAAAATAAATGAATGAGGAATTTCCAAAAAATTTCATTAACTGTACGACTTAAACCGGGAATCGGCGGTTCTTTAGAGATCATATCACACAATAAAACTTTTGGTAGACCCCACACAACAATAATACCATTGTAATAATATAATAGCTCAATATATCACTGACATAAAAATGTAAATAAATAAAATTAATATCAAGCTTAACAATGCAATAACGGTATCGATAAATTTTTGTTCAGAATCAGAGGGTAGCAGGAAAAGTGGCAGAAAACGGACACTTGTGCGAGTACTACTGCGCAAGGTGAGGCTACCAAAGAATTTGAAGGGGACGTAAAGCAAGTAAAGTTGCATCTGTGTGGACTGGAAATACGTTCGGTTAGGTAAAAGTTCGCCTAAGAGACGCTGGAACACGTTCCGTTTTATTTGATTTTCAAATTTTTTCCAGCAAGAAACTTTTATCTAGATTTTATCCGTGACTTTCGTTTTCGTGAGCTCATTGAAATATGGTGGAGCCGTTTTTACCGGGGGCGTTAATTTTTGATCATCCCTATTATATTTAGATTTTTAGATTATTTCTTAGCGAGTCGCAGGTTACAGATCACTGATTTAAGCAGCTTTCCTCACGAGCAATCCTGCTTTAATTATCTTCTTCTCAAGATTTCCGGATCGGCTGTAAATAATGAAAGAATTCATTAACGGGCTAACATGTATTATTAAAACCTGTTAGTGGTTATGGTTAAAAATAAATATATATTTCTTTTTTTTCTACCTCCGAAATAATTTACCACTAATCGAGATTATCCGAAACACATCAGCGAGAAAAGACTGATGCCAGTAAATTTGGAAAGTTTGCGGTCGTAAATAAAGGCTCACCTTTAATTAAAAAAATCCAAGAATATAATATCAATGAAGTTAACTTAAATGTCAAACAAAAATGCGATCGATACTGCCCTCTTCTGCGTTCGGTTCCACAGTTATTCTCCTTTATTATGCGAGGGGCTGAAGAGAATTTCTGAAACAAAAATACATTAAAGATGACAAACGTTTTCTGAACATTTCCACAAACACGAAAAGCTGCTTCTGCTACTTTTTCGAACATCGGTTCACAATATGAAAAAAAAATTGTAGGCAATTTCTCAAAGTTTTTGTCTTTTTTAAAACTTTGTCATAATTTTGCACTTTAATTCCAGGTCAAATTTGAATTGGAAATCGCTCCGGCACAGAAAAGAATTTAAATGATAGTTTATATTCGCGACACTGATCACACAAGTTGCTATTGCGGGGCTAAACCGTTTGAAGAGAATTGTTCGGGCTCCTGGTGATCTAATTTATTTTGGTCTTAAAAATAAGAATTACACGTTGTTGCGTAAGATTATGCGATACATACGATATAATTTTATATTGATATTCTACCGGTGCCCAAGAAGAATAAATTCTCATTTGCTGCATCAACGGCGGAAAAAAAGAGAAAAATTTTGCGGATAAAAATGAAAATACAATTTTTAATATTGTCGACCCCGTAGCCGACGAAAAAAGTTATCTAAATTTTACTTTACTGGCTAATTTTTAATAATTTCGGCAAAAGTAGATAATTAAAGTGCCACGGACAATTTTCTTTCCTTTAATGTTAAATATAATGAAACCTATTTTATAATACACTCTATTTTGTTGAAAAATTATTCTGTCGCTAAATCTTATTAAATTTTATCTATGGCAAAACGAATCGACTGATTTTTAAAATTCATTTAAAAAAAATTACTGCAGCGTTGTTAAAGGTTTGAATCAAGTTCAAAAAGCTTTTTATTTTATAACGTTCGATATTCAAACCATGGATCATAATTTTTTTTATTTAATGACAAAAATCTTGGGCTTAAATAGCGGTATTTTTCGTAATAAACAGCTCTCTAACCAAGTATAAATCATCGAAAAGCCGGGCCGTGGAAAAAAAATGAAAAAAATTCTAAATCTTGTTTCCAATGGCGTGATTGGAGCCTCGAAATGATAGTTTTGAATCCCTTGAAAAATTTCCAAATTGAGACTCCGAGGTCGATTCCACAAGATTTTTTTTTACTTCTCCATGACCCGTGGCCTCTCTTCCAGTTTAAACCAAGTTGAGTTATCTGCCCTCGCTTTATTTTTACAAATCCAGGCAAATCATGCTGACCAAGATTGGTACGGCAAGACATGGAGGTGAAAGACCAAAACGTGAGAATTTTTTAGAGTACGCTATTAGTAAGACTGGAAAAAAAATATAAAATGTGAAACGAAATTCACGTATCTTAGTTCAACTTATTTTGGTGGTTTTTTTTTCACGTTCAAGAATTTGTTACATATTCCGACCTAATTGTATTTATAAATGATCGTAATTCGCCTAAATGCGATTCATATTGATACATTCGTGACATGGGTAGAGAACTTTTCTTTGTCTTTTTTCAATCTGACCTTATAAAATGCGTTGTCAAACGTTTAGCATTTAATTTTTAACATGACAACGCATTTATGCGAGTTCTTTTATCATACCTCCAATGTCGCTGAAATGATTTATTCACGAAACATGTTCCCGTCTCGTTTTTGCGCCTTCAAAATTTGCATAGCTTGTAAAAAGTAATAAACCCCGAACACGTAGCCATTGTTCGCGCCTCCGCTTCTGCTTTCGGGAAAAAAGAAAAAAGTTCTGTCACTTGGGTCCATTCTTCTCTCTGCTTTTGCCTGTCTCTCTGGCCTCCGATACCAATTTTTTTTCCTTTTTGCGCCCTGTCCCCTTTTCTTTTCCTCCAAACAAGTATGGAGAAAAAAAAAAGAAAAACATTTGGTTTAATTTCCTTTCTTGACTTCTCCACCATTTATCATTTACTGGAAAATATTCAGATGAAACTTTACGTTCGCTTTTATCCGGGTTTAATATTTTTTCTTCCTTCCCATCGTAAATTTTGTAAGATTTGAAAAGGAGACAAATCCGACTATCAATTCGTGTTGCTCTCCAGCGAAAGGTATGGCCAACATGGAAGTTCCAGACTTATCTTGACGTTGAGATCTCGAATGAACACTGACATTCAATTTTCAAGACGATACCTGTAAAAAATTTAAATGGATATTTTCATTAGGCATTAAGGAAAAAAATGAATACAGAACTTCCGTGTACAGTTATGAGATACAAGAAAAATTACCGGGTTTTTCCTTTTTTATTGAACACCTCAAAATTATGTCCTCTATATTTTGCTTAAAAATTTTTTTTTTCTCCATCAGCTTTTCAGTGAAAATAATTTCTCATAAATTACATAATACTTTTCTACTATTTAGTTCAAATTTATGATTTTCTCATATTAAAATAATCATGATTTTATTAGTTCATTTGTATGATATTTGAAATGAAGAAAGACCATTATATCAATAAAATAAATATTACTTCAAAATCAACGTGTTTCATTTGGGAAAAATCTTGTAAAACGAAAAACATTAACATTAAATTTATAATCGAATTAAAAATTCAGAAATCCGGATCATGAATTTGCTAATAGAAATAAATGTAATATTCGTTCAAAAATTAAGTTTACGTTCAATACAAGATATTTGAATTGTCCTCTACTATTCAAAAATCGGGCAACAAAAAATAATATGTGTGTGGCAAACATATTTTTTAAAAATCTAATTTCAATTTCTACAAATAATTTTCTTTGAAAAAATAAATTGTGTTTATTTTTTAAAGAAATATTAATTTTCTATAAGATGAATGATTCACTGGATGCTTTGAGAACATAATTTATGTATATATATGCATATATTCATATTTATATATATGAAACAAGCCTAGATTTCAAATTCTCGAACGAAATATTTTTTTCAAAATTTGATTTCAATTGACCTCTTCAGAAATGAAATAAGCCAGTCGTAAAAATGTGAAATCTCGCAGAGCTTTCAATATTTAATTGAACGCGGTTCTTAATAAGGAAGATAAACCCGCCATTTTGTAAAGTTTGTTTACGCATAAACATCCGAAAATAAATAAATAATTTAACTGAGGAAAAAAATGGCAATTTAATATGCAGATGCCAAGAAGAAAAAACTTTTATGATTTTGTTGTACTTATTTAATACAGTGTGAAGCATTCAACTTATCCAGATTTTTTTAACTGAATTTTTTCCCTCTTCTTTCCAGTAGCTGTATAACTGCGTGTCATTTGCAAATGCAAATCTTCATTACCAATTTATTTAACTTTATGTATTTTATAAGATTTGCATACCATTTTTTATCATGTAATGTACATTTATAAATGCATATTCTTACGGAATTGTGTTCGTTTAAATACATTATTCATAAACGTTTTAAAAAAAAAAAGATAGGAAAAATGTTCAAAATCCAAAAAACTGAATGATATTTAACAGTTATAACAAAATAAGAATAATCGTCTTTCTACCTCACGCGAGCTGCTCATTTACTAAAGTTTTAAACTTACTCATTTTTACTCAAACTATAAACTTACTCATTTTAAATGCCACAAAAATTCTAAAATGTTTTTGCAGATATTTTAATTTATATACAGTGGTCTGTAGAAAAGTTAAAGTTCGTCATGCTCAATTATTAGATTTCTACATTAAAAATTTAAATAATAATAAGATTTATAAGAATAGAGTTTACGAGTTTAAATTGTGAGACTTATATATAAACAGAGGCTGCCCTTTATATTCACAATTTAAACATGCATTTAATGTCCATTCACTTGATTACATTATGTGAATATTATTTCACATTATACAAGACTTTACAAAACTATGAAAGAGAATTATCTATGCATTTTAATTCACATCTACAACTATTTATTTTATTTTTGTACGAAGAAAGATGTTTAACATAATAAAATTTATGATTATGATATTAAATTGTACATTTTTTGAAAGAGTGAACAGAAATCGTGATGCGGTGATATTTAAGGATCAATCTTTCGCTATTATCTGAATTTACACAAATATTAATTGATAAATTAACCTCTATTATTTTCTCAGAAAAATATATTCGACATAGTACGCACAATGTGTATTTATATTTCTTTATAAAATTTTGTAATTTCTATTTTTTTCATTCCTCGTGGCAAATTTTTTCCTATTCACTAAAGAAATGTGATTTCAGCTTAACACGACCCTGAAGGTTCACCGAATAATTGCACGATGACAGATATAAAGAAGAAGAAATGTTTCCATCATCTGGATTCCACGACTGGAACTTTATAACATTAATAATTTTTCTTTTCAAATAAAATCTTTTACAAAAACATTTTCTTTTCTTTTTTTTGTGAACTCTCTTCAAGAGGCAATAAAAACTGAAATTTTCTCAATTCTCTAAACAACACACAGAACGAGGAAAGAGAACTCAACCGGCTTGAGAACAAAAAAATTGAATTCACGGAAGCTGAAATTCATCTCGGATAGAAAATAACTCGAATGCTTTTTCCAGATCACTAAATAGTAAACGGGAAAAATCATTTGAGAACCTTGGTCTGATTAAAAACTCTCACAAAGTGTCTCCATTTCGCGGTATCGTTTCCGCCGTGTGTTAAGTAGTATATCTCCTTGGAACGAATCTGGAATAAATTATTCATCTGCTGAAAAAAAAGGCAGAATGGCAATTGGAAATTAAAAACTACAAAAAAAAAATTAAACCCAAGTAAAGATAAATTATGTGAAAAGACAAGAGCGGTAAGAAATGACAAAAGCGGTAAAGAAAAGAATGATAGGTTACCTAATTATACAACGTTCTCAGAGCGATTAGTACGGACCACCCATTCCGGTATGCTTTTTTTCATTTTTAATATTTGATGCCATTGGTAAGGCCAACAGCATGTGAAATTTTTGCCTGTTCACAAGGAATTATTTTGAAGAGAGACAAAATCACAACTGATCACCACTAAAACAAAAAAAGGAAACATTTATTTACAAGAGAGTTAAAATATACTTTGACAGAATAAACATAAATCGTACGAACCCCCTCAAAATAATTATTGAAACAAAATGAATATTCAGTTTTGTATCTGTATATTTCAAATGGTCCATGAAATGCATATATCACATTTGTGATACAAAAGGAAGGGCAAAATAAACTTCCTTGAAGTAACAAATTTTAACTTACGAACGCGGGCATTTTTCCGAAAAAGGGGCCGACCAAAAGGAATAATTAACGCAATTTAAAAAAAGAGAAATAACCGTTTTTCTTCACCGTTATGAGGTGAAATGGCGGTAGTAAAAATTTAAATTACCTATATTTTATATTTTGTCTCCGAAACCCAACACTTATGAAACAAACGAAAAAAATCTTTTTTTTATTAGGGAGCTACTTGTTCTGCTTTCATTGGAACCTCATCTTTTGTTTCAAACACAGTGATTCACGGCAAAGAGCAACTAATATTTTTGCAATCCAAAAATCTGGGAAAAAAAATCTCATTATTACCGGACGTTAGTTTTTTGCTCCGCTTCCCTCGCTATGAATTTCGTGGAATTATTTGGTTAATTTAACGAATTTCTTGTAAGACGTTGCCAAGTTTTTCGATAGGATCTTTTCTTCAATTGGAATTGGAAACCGGAAATTATTTTTCGACGTGTGTATTTTCGATAAATTCGATAATTATCGCCTTAGAGCCACAGACCAAGGTATTTCGATTTAATTTTTTTTCTAAACATTCAAATGGAATTGAAATATGTTTCAAATAATGGATTAAGATATAATCATTAATTCGGATAAAAGTCAAGCTCTTGCGGTGAACAACTGAAAAGCGGAAATGCGTAAGCACTTTATTCGTTTTTTTTAAAATCCATTGTTCCGTGTTCAGAAGAGAAGAGCAAAAAAATTTTCGTTCGCCAACACACAACTAAAACTGCTATTTTCTTGTCGCTGAATTGAATGCATTGCACAATTCCATGGTTCAATTCCTTGAAAACAATGGACACGAGAAATAGGTATGCAACTTTATACATCAAATATGAGAAAAAAATAAAATTGGAAGGAAATTTTACAATGAAACGTAATTGTTCGATCACAAAGAACTGGAAACTTCACAGTTTATAATGAAATTAACAGGGACAAAATTGGAATATTATTCACTTTACCTCGTTTATTATATATATATATAAAATTTCATCGTATTATTTTGAATTTTGAATGATTAATTTAAGTTGACTAATCGATTTTGGAAAGTGTCTTTTATTATAATTTAACATTTAACAAGAAATTATGGTTTTGGGATTGGGTCTGAATAAAATTTAATTGAGGTCGAATTGGATTTAACTATTTTTATTAAAGTGAACTGAATAATAATTTAATTTACTTGTCTTTGCTTGAGGTTAGCAGCTTTTGATAGAAATTCAGACTGGTTCGTATGAAGCATAAAAAGATCCAAAAGATGCTTTTTTTTTTCTTTTTTAAATGAAGAATTCGAAGACTTGAAATCTCAAGCATATATATATAGGTACAATATAATTGTTGATAAAACACAAAGAAATGATAAAAAAAAGTAAAAAAAAATAGATTCAAAACATTTAATGCTTATTTTTTGTCTCATCTAGTGGCAAATTGTCATAATGATAAAGATCCAGAATAATAGTGTTTAATATAAAATCATGATCATTAACTGCCATTTACTAGGGAAACTTGTTTTTTTTTTTACTATGTTTAATTTTATTGAAAACCTAAGAAGCGAATTTTTATGTAACGTATCAAGAACGGTTGGTGGTCCAACTATATAGATTCTATTATCTTATTACCTAAAAAACACTTCATTATTATCCAACTCAGACTACCCATACAAAATTTTTATTCTTTTGTAAATGGCGACGCACCTTTCCATACGGAATAATTTCGAATATTCGTAAAGTGGAACTTTTCATCCAGAGGTTCTTATTAGTTTAGGTCAAGATTATCAGATCTTATCTGATAAAATTGTTTAATTGGAATTTCTGAAATAATGCGCTAATTTATCTCCTTACCTTGGGCTCAGCAAACTATATTTCAACACATGCATTTTAACACATTTTCCGAGAAGTATAACCTTTGAAATGAGAAACCCGTATGCATATCCATCTGTGCTTATATAATGATTAACAATTGAAGACGTAATTTTGTAATTCATCGTTCTTATTTTTCAAACGAATAATTTTGAATTATAAATTTTTGTTGTATCATTTAAAAAAGCGAAACAATAACTTTTTTTATTAGATTAATCATTTAAAAATTAAAATTATAATTATAATAATAATTTTGTATCATCATTTAAAAACTTTTGCGAATGGTATTAAACAAAAAATTTATTTTTTCTCCGCGAATACGTATGTAAAGAGTGTATTAAAAACACATAAAGCAAGGCAAATATTAAATCGTAAAATACGTCAGATAAATGTCAATAAGATATAAAAATATATCTTCCAGGGATCAATATTTTAAAGATATAGTCTTAACTAATAATTGATGAGAAATATTACGGAGATTCGTAGAATATAAATATAGTAAAATCTCATGTTTTATATATATTTAAATTTAAAATATTATTGTTAGTTGTTATATGAAAAAACTATTCATACATTTCTTAGGAAACATTATAATTATACATAATATCTAATTAAATGTATAGACTTCTTAACAAAATTTTGATTCCAAAATAAATGCAGTATGAAAATGGCGATTTCTATTGCTGGAACCATATATTTATTTAAACATATCTAACAGTTTTTGTACTTTTCCAATAAATCTTTAAGAGGAAGATTTTATTGCACATTATTTGTTCATAATTTGTGATCAGGGAGCGAACGTGCAAATTTTCCGTTGCATACATAAAAGCGTCCTGTTTGAATATTTCCCTAGCATATATTCGGTCAAATATTTAAATTTATTGCCACTACATTCGCTTAGCGTTATGAAAAAATAATGTTAATGTAGAGATGGGCGAAAACGAGGAAATCTTTTTTTTTATTTTCATTTCATAAAGTTAAATAATTTCCAAATTAATTCGGTAAATAAATAAAAGGATGCTTCACAATGTCCGATTAGTTTTTTAAGGACCTGCACTGAAAAACGATTTACGTGTATTATTTAGGTTTAGGTGCCGGAAATCCGATTTAAAAAAAAAAAAGAAATAAATAAATCCATCTGGAACCTGAACCAACTACAATTCTGTATCATTGAAAACTTTTGATGGAGAATTTGTTGAGAAACGAATAATCCAAAACGGTTTCTTTTTTATCTGGTTGGTAATTCAAATAAAAGTAAATTGTTTATGACCGAATGCACTAACTGCTCTCACCAGCGGCGTAATGTAGGCTAATTCAGCAATTAATCACGTCTACAGCAGCCACACCAGTCTACAGCGACCAATTTTTGTGTAGTGAAATAACCGTGCACGTTAATGTAATTGAAACCTTCGTAAAAAGGCGACGCGACATGCGATTGCCCACCATGGGGAAATGAAATTTGTGTGTCCTCGTTTAATCTTCCACTTTTCATCTTGGCATTAAAATGTGGTCCTCGCTTTCCCGGATGACTGACCTTTCCTGCAGCTCTGCGTGGCTAAGGCCCGTGTACTTTTGCAAAGCCGGTTAATTCGTCTGACTTTTGGGTAGACTCGGACGGAACATTATTTAAGCTTCCTCTCTGTTTTTCTTTTTTTTTACATTGTCATTACCTCGTCGTTGTCGTAACCTAAATGATGAACCCGCAAAAAAAAAAGAAAAGTGTGAGTAAACATCACTTTGTAATTATTAAAAATTTGCTTTTCATTTTTTTTTTCAGGTATTTACCCTTTTGCCTGCCTCAAGTGCTGCTCAAAGTCAGAAACGCCCTCAAATTACATTCATAAACCCGGATTAACGACACATGTAAGATAAGTTCCGCGCTATTGTTAGGCATCAGATGATACTGGAAAGAAATTTTGATCCATGACACGGTGTTATTTCACTTGGGTGGTTCCGTGTGCGATTTTCTCCAGCTGCCTGGCCTTAAATGGCGCTTTGTTTAAAGCGCGTGGATCAGGTGAAATAATTCTGTTACGTCTCGTAAGTTAGTTAGTCTGATGTCGTTATATTAGTAAAAAGTTGCACGGAATTAAATTAATCCGGCCTGCGGGGCGGGGATGCCGCTCTCGCCGATGTTTCATGTAAGCATTTTCTCCCTTACTCAAGAAAAATTCATCGCAGATTTTACAACTGCTTGAAACGACTTCAAACTTTATGTCGGGCCGAGAAAAATTCGTAAAAAGGTAGTTCGGAATGACAAAAAAAAAAAAAAAAAGATTGAGAAAATGCCATGAATGTAAATTTATTCTCCGGATAGAACATCGTACAATTCATCAAGGAAATGGCTTCCGTGCTTTACATGTTTCCGTTATTCGAATCAGGCATCGTGGAAAAATACGATTCTTATCCGACAGACTTATTAGCGAAATTGCAACGAGCCTCGATATAAAGCCATCCCGGCGAAGCTTCTTCGTCCCTCGTAAAATTAAAAAAGACAAAAAAAAAAAAAGAAAAATCGCCCTTTTATTGTAAATAAATACGGTAAAAAGCTTAGTATTAAGATTGTCTTCTACACTCTTATGTCTTCCTTAGAAAAATAAAATTACAATCGGGCAATTAATTTGGATTATTGCAAATCTACACTTTGTTTCCCTGTTTCCGGGGATGAAAACAGTCCTTCCGACGATTTTTTTTTTTTTTTTTTAAATTCCATAAATTTAGAAATCATTTTCGGAAAGTCGAAATTGCGAAGGCGCTGGGTAAAGTTACAATGAGAGGTGGTTGGAAGGAAAAAAAAAAAAAAGATTGACGTGCTCCCGCTGCACGACAAAAGTTCAGCAATAACGGTCAATTGGCGACAAGAGGCGTGCGCTCGACAAATATTTTTTTTTCTTTTTTCTCCCTTCTATTTTGAACGAGGAATCTTCCTCGTGAAAATAACGGAAGCGGAACCCGATTAATCGAATTTTTAACATTCCGAAAGTGTTTCCGAATTGAAAACGCGGGAAGAGGGGGGGGAGAAACCATTCCTTTTTTGCTTTTTTTTTTTTCATCATGGCCGGAAATTTTCGGACGGGTCGTATAAATCAAAGGAGTCGATTCTCGCGGTGAAAAATTTCAGAATTTTTTTTTTGCCGTGGCTTCCCTCCCCCGAGGAGGTTCGCGATGGAAAAGTTTCCTTTGCCGCCGGCGTCGGCTTGTCGTGGTTGCAGATGAGAGAGGCGATCACGTGACTCCGGGGCCCGGAGGTCACGTGGCTTTTCGCCCTCCTCCCCGTCCACTGCCGTGAATTTGTCCCCACTGGCGATCAAACCTTGAACGGGGCAACGTCTGGAGCTCGAAAGTTTTGGAAACAGTTCAAAGGAGAGGGCTTTTTACACCGTCATCCGTCCGTTCCGTCTCGACTGAGCCGAATTCCTTTATGACGTTCGCGTTTGTCTGCGGAGGGGCGACCGAAAAACTAGAAACGTGTCTTTGTTTCGAGCTACTTATTTTAAACAAATGAGAAAAAAAAAAGTTTGGGTTTCTTCCACCTTATTTTGTTTCCTTCGGATTCCACAAGAGCTGATGTACCCGCGGAACATTTTTCCCCGGATGCCGCTTGAATTTTAATGTGCAACCACCAAATCATCCCGTAAATCTAATACATGACGGTCGTTACTTAAAATAATGATGAATCACCTACCCTTGGCGACGATGCAAAATTTTTGCCACTTGTCAGAGGTGTACCGTATTGGTTTGTTTATCCTGCTGAAAATTTTTTTATTCCGCTTCATTTTCGTCACTCGCCAAAACTAAAATAAGAAAGGAATTGAAATTTGAATCCTCAAATATTCGGATATCAAGTTGTATTTAACAAAATAATTATAAATTACTGCTTTAGCACATATTCTTTATGTCCGCCCTTTCGCCATAGCTTAATAAGTAGTTTCAACTATGGCAGTGAAACTGTTCAGATTGCCTCAAACGAATTGTTGTTGTAAAAAAGAATGAAATAAATATTAATCTCCTGAATTATTGAAAAACGACAAAGTAACTATCCAGAATTTTGGACAGAAATAGTTTAGTCAATTTTTAGGTTATAATATCTTTATTCGGAAATTTAAACAACTTCATTCAGCATATCTATTATTATTTAGGGTTTTATTATCATTTATTAAGAAAAGAAAATACAGATTTCATGTCTAATGGCTAACAATAAGTTATTTCACAAACGCGAACGCTTTCGTTGTAGAAGTTTTGATTTGTTGCGATTCTTTTCCTTTTTTAATTCTTTCATATTTCCAATTTTTCATTTTATTAATTTTTTTAACGGATCAAAAGAATAAAATATGAAAAAGAAATGGCAAATAACTGCATTTGTGACATTTAAAATTGTTTTGACCGTTAAAACTCGTATTACCTCTTTATATTAATATCTTGCGTTAAAACCTGAGGGTTTCTCCTTTTTCTAATCTAAAAGTATTTTTGGATAAGGCGTCAAATATTTTGCCGAACCTCCGGCTTCCTTTCAAAATATCTATAAAAAAATTACTTTATGTTCTTATGATATAAAATTGGTGCTTCTTCAGTGTCAGCTGTTTTGTATTGTCTTGTGTCTTCGATATACCTAAGCAACTTGTTTTATATACATTGAAATCGGTTTTTTTCCCTTCGGACTTGTTCTTAATTGCAAACAATTGCAACAGATGAAAGTATAAATTTTTAAATGCTTCTTCCTATTTAAATATTAATAGAAGTATTCAACTTAACTTAAACCGAAAATGAATTGTTAGGTTAAAGGAGTTTGGGTTTAATTGCGGAGTTAAAATCTGACAAAAGAGACTCAAGTCCATTGAGCCTTTGCTGAGTTTGATTGTTATTGCTCCCAGCCATGGAATGGAAGTTTTCAACAAGATTCAAGAGCTAACAATGACGATGTTTAAACGGTTAACGATGGCGTAAAACATCGTTTGAGAATATTAACGGGGTTTCCCAATTTCAATTGAGATAGGTAGATGATCTTTTCCAATTTTAATTTTCGCCACTGTACTTTTCCAGGTTCCCCTTTTAAATCATCTCACTTGACATCCGGTGATGGGAAAAAAAGAGGAGAAATGCTCGAGTTCTGTTGCGATTTTGCCAGTACGTTAATTTAAGTGTCTGCAATGAGTCAATCCGAGTCAATGTAACCCGTTGGAATCCCGCTTATTCACCGCGATCCTCACCTGACACTCTTAAGATAGAGAAAATGACTGGTTATCAAAAGCAATCTAAAAGTAAGATGGCATTCCACTGGAAAAGAAGAAAGACAAACGGGAAAAAAACCGTCGAGTCATTGCAAAAGCCCTATTCACTTCATCGAAGTTTCTTGTTTCACCATATCCATGGGCCGGAGGAGCATGATTGCCAATTTAATACTCATACACACACACACACACAGACACGCACACACGCAGATTCACATACAAAAAAACAAATTATGTTTTTGAGATGTATTAATAGGCGGAAAGGTCGATGAATATTCCTTAAAAGACAATCGAAGCCATGCACCACAGCTTAATAATTTTCAATTCTTTTTCATTTCAGATAGAATAACAAAATTCAGGAGTCGAATAACTGGACATCGAAAACTATGCTAGTGATTTCATACAGATGATTTTAATACAAATGCATGTACATATTCGAGCTCTAATGTAAGGCAAGTTTAATAATCTTGGTAAGACCACTAAAATTCTAATAATTTATTACGTTTTAACAATAAACAGTTTCCTTCAAAACTTTTAATCTTCCCATTGAAAAGATACCAATAAATTGAATATTCACATTCACCAAGTCAACGCCAGCATATCATATGTATATAGAAATTTTAAAAGATATATGCTGGTTTCTTCCTCAGGAGAGGCAATGCAAATGGATTCGCGTCCATCAACATAAATCATTAACGTTTCCTTGCCCTACCCATTAAAAATCCCATCGTGTATTTTTAGTCAACCCTTGTGTAATTCATCCCTCATGTATAAGATATTTTTTTGTCCTGGAGAATGTATGCAACGACGAATCGGCAGTTTTCATTCATACAATCATCAAAACCAAAGTGAAACCCATTTGCCTGGATGTTTTTCTATAAGTGGTAACGCTTCCTCTTATTTAAAAATAGTTCAGCAGTTCTCACAGCCGAAACGTCGGTCGAAATCAACTTTGACGCGAAATTATCTATTTGCGTAAATATCGGATAGAAATCCGTTCATTTTCGCGCGAATTATCCAATGTGTACTCAAAAAATTGAAGAAACTCAAATATATCCGTATTTCAAAATATGAATACATATATAACATTTAGCAATGAATTATCTATCAGATTAAACGAAAACTCTTCTTTTCAATACAGCTTATTACAACATATTAACTTTTCCATTTCTTCGGTGAAGAAACAAAAAAAAAAACACTTAAAGCCTTTTCGGAAGCTTGCGACATCGAACTGAAAATGATTAGTTTGACTTAAAAAAGTAAACATCGAATACGAGATATGCGGACGGAATGAAAAATATTTTTCTTCATGATGGTACCTAACCTCTGCTTATGAGTAGGCGTGCCTTGACAGTTTGGATGAAACATCATGTCAGCGCGTAAGTAAATCTTTATATTGATATATCAATGTACGTAATCCACTTATTGTAGATTAAAAGAGAACAATATCAAAATCTTTCATTTTTAATGTATATGTTATGATTTATTACGTTTAGCAGCGTACAATACGTCCTCCGCGTAATGTATTAGTTAATAAAGGCGAAGTTATTTAAAAGCTCTATCTTTTAAAGCATACAGTAAATTCTATACTTTTTTATAATAAATATGTACACTTTTAATGCCATACTTATGTTAAAAAAAATAAAGATATATACATTAAAATAAAATAAAGACTTGTTTACGAGAATTATATATAAACCAGAAGGGAAGGTGCTGGTTAACCATAAGAAAACATTTACTTCAAGTCTGGTGTAAGATTAAATTAGTGACAAGTTCAATCTTTATTTATATTTGGACTCCTTTGAATATTGATAAATTACCTCCCTTTTACTGGCACAACTGAAGCAGGTGCAGGTACCTTGTAGTCTGTGAAAAATCAGTATTTCACCATTTGAATTTAAATATGATATTCATTAATATAAAAAAGGTAAAAAATTATTCAGATTTGCGTTACTCCCATAGACATGAATATTATACATATCTCATAAATTTGTTAAATTTATACAAGAATGGAATTTAAATCGGCCAGACTGTGTATTTATTTACATAAACAAAAGTTAATATTTTTATTTGTAGTACCGTTTAATGTATATAAATAATACGTAGGCACGTATACACATTTTTGTTATTCTGACAGATATATAAATATTGGACAAAAAATTCACTTTTATTTAAAAAGTATACTTTGTTATATTTTTTGAAAGTTTTACAGCAAGTTTGGTAAAATCGCATTTTATTATTCACTGTTGATAATTACTGGTTGCTGTTATGGATTCTCATTTGTCCTTAATAATCAGTGATTGTTAATTATTTATTGCTTGGATCATATAGATATTTATGTGTAATTTTATGGCTTTTGCCCCAAGTGTGTAGCATTACTAATTAGTCAAATTTAGCATTAAATGTCTGTATGTATATATATATTTTTTTTTAAAGTAAATGTCGCATTGACGACTTATATATGCGTGCGTGAGATACGTGCAGTACAATTTAATATCAGATTTTTGGCGTTCTGGTTTTTCGTTATCCTGCTAAGTTAATTCTGATTGGCTTTCATAAAACTGTCTTCAATGCTGAATATTATTTATGAGGCTTCTTCATTTCTCTTCCTGAAGAATATATAATACGATTTATTTTCGTGGATTGGAACAAATAACACGAAGAGAACTTGGAGTTTAATTTGTGATGTTTTAACTTCGAAATTTACCCATTACAGGCTATTATAATTGGATTCGTTATTCAAGAAGTCAGAAGTCATTTGTAATAAGATGCGATAAAAGGAATCCTTTTTGTTGTTGGCAATGGAATCAAATCGATCAAAATCTAAGGCTATGATTCCGTGCAAGGTGGAGGGTTTTTCTCGTATAAAACTGGCCAAATGCGTATCGAGAGTCGTTAGGGAAAATGCGAAAACCCGAACCGGAGAGATTGGTCTGCTCGTCCTTCTAGCACTCCTTAATCTTTTGCTCTGCCTCGTGGCCGATGCCTGCAGGCACGAGGTAGGTAGATCCCGAAAAGTGAAAAAGAAAAAAAATTTTCCTTTCTCTATTTTAAACCTGCGATTTGTGTGATTCGCTTCTGTCATGTTGCGATGATCGGATCGGGGGTGTGTGTGTGCGTGCGTGTGTGTGTGTGTGTGTCTGTGTGTGTAGGTTGGGGACGCTCTGTTGTATCGTTCAATAAAACCACAAGGGTTTTGGGGAGTTTCAACACCCTCGGATGCTACATCCGAAGAATGTAGCGGAAATAGGCGAATATAGAGCTATTACCGATAAGTGTAGAGACATAAGCTCAATAAGGTGCGATAATCCAAGGCATGTACGCTCAATTTTTTTTTTTTACACGATTTTTCGATTAAATAAAATTCTTCTTGCACGGTTCCAATTTTATAATAAGAAACCAATTTTTATTTTTATATGGTCCTTTATTAGACAAATATTTAAGGAAAGTATCTGCATGTAAAAAGATGTTTGAGTGTACCGTCCAAAAAGGGCGTTCTTTATTCTTGCAAAGTTTTCAGGTTTAACAAACTTCTTTGTTTCGCCTTGTTCGGTTTTTAAAGTGGCATGCAACGTATTCTCCGCTTTGCTACAGAAATCGTATTTTTTGTTGAGGGCCTATGAACCGTGTGAGAAGAGAGACTTAAAACGCCTTTTGAAGTTCATGGCACTCTCAGATGCGACGAGTGACTCAACATTTGATTTTGAGTGTACATCGCGCGGGCAAAACCAACGCGTATGCAAAGGAAACGCCTTGAAAAGACTTCCGGTATGGGAGTTAGGTTTCTTGGCTCATAGGTTTTTTAAAATTGTAACCTATTTAATCGTTCGAGTTACGTGAATATAAATGCTTGATACACGTTGATGGAAATTGTTGCAGGCATCGCCTTATAAAGGAACTGGAGTTTGGTGAGCAATGCTACGGAATTGTATTGTCGTGGAAAAAATGTTCGATTTGTTTCTCTCCGATCTCTCATCGCTTGTCGTTTTTGCCTCTTGCAATTCATGTATTCTTCCTCAAAGATATCCCAGTTTACTATTTAGTAATTTTTTGTCATGTTTTTATATTTTCGTACATTATACATGTAGTGTGATCATTGAGGTCGTTCAAGTTAGCCGATTGTATATCAAAAGAATCACAATGACTACGTTTGAACCATCAACGAAGAAACTTATTACTTCCCGGGAAACACCCTTCGAATTTAATGTTTTAGGGCTCAAAAGTTTGAGGTTTCTGTATCAATCGGTTGTTGTAAATAAATTTCCTATTATGATGTGTTTCTATCATAAGACAATTTTGAACGGTATCTCAATAAACACTGCGATATATATGTGATATGTAGCCTCATTCATTTTTATTATAAGAAAATATGCTTTCGTATGTTTTACAAGCATATAATTTAATTGTAAATGTTATCATAGTGAATTTTTTTTTTATTTCGTGAAATTCTTACAGGAAAAAGCATCCTTCAGAATTTTTACTATATGTCAATAATGATTAAAAATATGCGGTCGAAATGAGTTTATAACCGAACGTCTAAAATCGCTTTATAAACGGAGACACAGCTATTTTCTTGCTTCGTAATTCACGTTTAACCTCGTTATTTTCTAACGATGAGAACGTGCGATTTTTTAAATATGTCACGAAATATTTTTTTTTTCTCATTTCTCTCTCTAAGTTTTCCTTTTGCTTTTTATTGAGCTTTTCCACCGAATATTAGAGTCATCAAGTAATGCGCTTAGGTTAATCCAACGTTATTAAAGGGTTGCTTCAGCGTGCGGAGCAATACACGCGGGAACGAGAAATGAATAAGGCGGCAATAACGAATCCGGATTTCGGTTGGAAAGTTTGAATATTATTGCTTGTGATTATTGTTAAGATAATTAAGAAGAGTTGCCTGTCTTAAATAATAACCAGACCGAAAAATATCATGGAAGCAATCAAATATTTCACTGTCGGAACTCGTTAAAATTCTATCAAAATTTTTCTCGGTTCTTATTCGAATGCAAATTTTTTTTTCTCCCTAAAAACACGTTTCTTCAACCCCTTCGCGCCCTTCGACCACGATTGTGGACAGTTTGTTTTACGGCAGGTATTTCTCTTTTCCTTGAGGCGTTGTTCCGTTCGCCCGGAGCCAAATTTAAGATAGAATGAAAAGTTATTGCCGGAATTTGATATAATCAAACTTGGAGCATGATGGTCATGCAAGTGTTCGCTCTGATCCATATCCCATAGTTCTTTTCCTTTATTTTACGGAAAATGAAACCTGAAAAATATAAATTTCTAATGCGTAACGTAAGAGTAGAAGAAAATTACGATCGAAATTAAAATTTCGACCTTAGGAACGGGGTTCATTATATCTAATAAACTTATTTTCATGTATTTTTATTTGCAGTAATTTTGTTATTTAAAATACACAAACGAAATAATAACCCAAGTTATTTTTTCTTTTTTTTCCATTTGATAAAAATTAGCCTTAATCATTACTATGAAATTGTATTGGATTTTTTTATGGCGATAAATAGCTCAAAAACTAACAAAGAAGTTAGTACATAATTATCCGTGATCCGCAACCAACCCGACATTCAGATATATGGCTTTTATAATGCTTGGTTTGATTCAGGGTTTCAGCATTGAAAATGACACATTTGGCACTGGAGAATGTTTCTGTCTGTTATATAACTTTTTTAAAATTAGTTTGGTTTTATGTAATATGTGTGTGTATACATATATTATATATGTATACATATATATAAAGAAGATGAATGGTCATTTGATAGGCCTCTACCAAGCCAATGCTTTTCTTTGTCATGTTAGTATGGGTCGTCATGCAAGAAATATCTCACAATTTTTCAGTTATTACGAAAAGTTGTCATTGCAGAACGATAACTCTCCACATATCATTGCAGCCGAACAATGAAACCTCTGTAAGTTTCGAAAACATAATTCATTACAATGTATAAATATATACTTATGAATATATTATATATGAATGTATGAACATTTTTATATATATATATTTGTACACGACGCCAGAAGTAAAATCCCCCCTAATCGCAGAAATATATCTAGCAAATGATTTTTTCAGTTGTAAAACGCCGGCGTTTTGAATAAAGGGATCTAAAGCTCGCTTAGCAAAGATTTTAATTAATTTCTAAGCAATGAAAAAGCGAGGAAAATTTTAAGATCTTTTGATTTCTCTTGCTTGGCATGCAGAAAATAGGTTTAAAATCGACTTCATAAAAATTTCGATTCCGAAGGCTTTGAAAAAAATTTGGTCTTTTAGCTCTAAAAATTAAAAAGGTCTGTAGCCCCAGGAAAAGGTTTAAAAAAGTATCTCTGTTCAAGAAAAAAAGTTCTTTTGCTTAAAAGGTAATTTTCTACTTTTTAATAAAAACATCTCGAATTAATCGTTTTCTTTACGGCTTTTATATTTATTAATCAAATATTATAATTCTAACAAAATAACTAATAATAATTTACGAAAATTTATTCATTTTTTGACTTATTCTTCTCGCTTTTCTTAAGGATACTAAAAATGGATGGATTATTTTATCTTAATGTAGAATATGTATGTAAAAATAATGATACATGTAAATTGTGTAAGGCTTTAAATTAGGTTTAATGAGTATATTTATGGGGGAACGCCATCTGTTGAGCATTTATAAGTGTAAATATTACATATAAGAATAATAATATACATATCAACAATTTATATATATGCACATCCATATTATCAATGTTGGATGGTATTTTTTTCATATATTTCATGTTATGGCATTTTATTGGGTTTTAGGCATTTAGTAGCAAGATATGAAATTGTTTTTTGCTTAGCTATACATAAAATAGATTATATTATGCATAAATATACCGTTTTAATAGAGTATATTCATACATATATGTATATTAAATTTTATATTTCTAAGAGTAGTGGAGATTTAAGTTGTGCTTTGGTATTAAGCCAGTAAGGATCTGTTTTTTTATGTGAGGAGCTTGAAATTGTGTCAGAAATCCAGAAAAAGCATGGAAATTGCTCTTACGACCGATAACCGAAAGTGATTTAAGAAGCGAGCAAGATGGATAAGAAAACATTATTTTTGTCCATTTTTACTCACTACCCGAAATGCGTATTGAATCAAAGAGCGTGACACCCTTTGTTGTCAAAGAAAAAAAACGAAAAACCCATAACACTTGGTGTAGAAACGTGGAACGAGATTCTGCGGTTAAAAAAATGACTTATTAACCAAATGGAAGGCGATCGAATTAGAGGAACTCCCGCCGATTTCTTTCAAATGTAATTGCGTGTTTCATCAATTCGATTTTCCCCATATTGGTCTTTTATAGCTCACTCGGCTATAAAATAATTGAACCTCGGTCAAACGTCGTTATGCGAGATCCGTTAAAACTTTTCCGTCCGTCTTGTATCATGTTCAATCTTCTTTTATTCCTTTATGAAGTCAAATTGAAATAGGAAATCGATCAAGATGCGGAGATAAATCAATTGTGTTGTCCAGTCAATCTGCGGGTTAAGAACCGTTTGATAGATGATGCAGAACGTGTTCCAGATGGTCTCCGAGCGGAACGTTACCCGAGATCGGTTGGAACGGGCGTCAAAAAAGCAGAAAGTTAGTTAATTTATGTAATGTTGGCAGTGTCAACGCTTCCCATCATGCAGAAAGCCTGCAATGACAAGGTTGAGTAAGGGGTCAAAAAGTGCTTTAAATGCCATTTCGTTTCCAAAGTCTATTCATTAGCGTATTGTTCATAAAAATCGTTTTTTTAAACATTAAAAGTGGAAAGAAATGATATAAACATTTACGGGATATAACAATATTAATTCCTTTGTCTATTATTAAACGCGCAGTGTGATGTAGATCGCCATAAACGAACGTGAATAAAGGCTGTTCAGATCGTTATCATTGCTCTCTCCAGTCAAAGAAAGCTGCAACTTCTCTTTTATGGGTCTCCCACATGGACCTCACTAACCGCTGTTGTTCTGACGGATTTACAATCTTCCGCGATCATGTGGCGCAGCCATCGCGATTCTTAAACCAAACCAAAGATTCAAAAACCAAAACCCTAATTACAGATGATGTAAAAATCATAATTTATAAAAAAAGAATTGAATTTTTAAATAATTTCATGTATTTCCGTTTCAGTTTTTCTGGGACAAGTTTTCTCTTTTAGTTATAATAATTTTAATTTTCTTTATTCGATAAATGGAAAATTAACCTGATGAAAAAATCTATTTACATGTATTGATAAATAATATTTTGTAACTTTTTCAATTTTACACATTCGGAATCTTTTTTTATTATATAATTACTTATAATTATTACGTTCGAAAATTTTACTTGGGATTTTGTTGCTATTATTTTTTATTTTTGGAACAAATAAATGAGAATTAAAAATGGGAAATTGTTTTTGTGGAATATAAACTAATCATTAATGTATGTTGCCTCATTCAGAGACATATTGTTCAATTCGTTTCATTTTTCTTTATTCATGTAATTCCATTATATTTTACGTTTCTTATTTTATTTAAAAACTTACTGCAATTAATTCTGTTAATTTCATTTTTCTTTTTTCTAATAATGGATATGAGGTACGAAGCGGCAATAGGCGGCTGTTAATTTTTTTTTTTTTTATTATTTTTAACCTTGAATTTTAAATTTATCAGAGAATGATAGATGGCAACAGCAGAGTTCATAAAACAGCTTTAAATATTTTCGCGGAAGAAATATAGACTAAAAAATGAAATTATTTTTCAACTTCGTTCTCCTCATTGTTTTATGCCATGGATGAAAGTTACGTACCGTATTTTGTTCGTGATAATTACCGAATTTCTTTTTAAATTAAAATTTATTATTTTGATTTCAATAATATATTATGTGTAAAATTATTTAACGATATAAGATGTACAGTATTATGTTGCTGCAATTGACTTTAATTTATAGTAAAGTCAGAGTTATTATATGTGAATGAGCATTAACTTCAATTTTTGTTTTCTTCATCCAAATGATGATGCTACTTGAATAAAATAATTGTATAAAATTCTGAATGAGCCAAGCAATTTGTTATAAGATGAAAGAATGGTTAGTGAATTATTTATATAATTATACAAATATATATATATTGAACAAGCTAATCTCAAATTTAATAATTTTATTATTACATTATATTTACATTAAATATCATTTTATATATAACTAGGACTTGAAAATGTTGTAGATAAAATAGGATATTATATAGGCAGAGTTTTTATTTTTTTTTTTTATATTGATAAATAATATCGTGGAACTGATTTTTCTGATTTCAAAATTTTTAGTTTAAATATTTATAAATATATACATAGTATTGATGGCTGAAAAAGAGCTATTTTTAATGTCACACAACTGATATATTTTTCATATTAACAGTTACGAATACATATAAGTGTAATATTTTTCAATTTTTCACGTAAGAAGGACAAATTTTAAAAATTTTTGAAAGAAAAAAAAATTCGTCATATTAAAGAATGTATCAATACACATAATCATATTTTTGTGTGTACATAATTTCTTAATTAAATGAAGTAAATGGGCGTGTTTAATACTGAGAAGAGCTTTTTGTGTCAGTTAATATGAATTTTTCTTTTAAAAAAAGTAAAAGAGACGTGATTTTGTGTTTTAAATGTACAAAGGACAACTTTTTTAATGTGCAGATCTCTATTGTGTGCATTCCTTATAATAACTTGATGTAAAAAATACATATTTTTTATTGTTTCCTCTAGCCTCCGAAGGTTCGAGCGACGAAAGCCGGCACAATTCACAGACTCTTGCATGCAAATGTGTCATGCATGAAGCGCATCATATACGAATGGCAAAGGGATGCACAGTCGGTAAGCTGCGGCAGTTGCGCGGCATTAATAATTAACGAAGCCGAAATTGCATTAAAGAAAAAAAAAACCGAAGAAACGTATAAATCACAATGCGGAACACAACGAGGGTAATATTTATTGCCGGCGTGTGATGCGAATACTGCTTCCTTCTTTTGAGGCGATCGAATTCGAGCAATCAGTCCTGCAAAATGTTTCTTCCGCGGCGGCAAATTATATGTCCCGCAGCCGCTAACGCGGGCATTAGTTGCAAACTTTTCATCTCCGGCTCGGGACGAGAAAAATTTCAAAGTCCGTCTCTTCGGTATTGAGCCGAGAATTTGTCCAAAGCGGAGCGCGGAGGATTCGCCCGGGACACGAATGATTTTCGCGTGCGGACGGGATGGGGGGGGAAAGAGAAAAAGGAGGTCCGAAATCGCTTCGTTTGAAAGCGATCAGAACGCGATCGTCGTGGCCGGGCGAGGCGAATCTTGACGGTCTTTTCGGGGCACGAGAATCTAGACTCGACTTCCGCGTGGTAGTGCGACGAGGAACTCGACTTCGAATGGACGTGGTGCGCGCTGCGAGGTCGCTCGAAAGGACATTTTTTTTTTCGCTGTTTCTTTTTCGTTATTATGCGGATTTTAGAGGTTAATATTCCAGAATTTTGTTTAAAATAAAAATTTTTGATTTGTGAGCGAACAAGTTTTCCGGTTTTTTCCCGAAAAAGAATTTTGTAATTTGTTCGTTTCGTGCCGTTGGAAAAATAATTGTGCCATTTATTTTGTTTTTTTATTTTATTTTACCTTTTGTTTTGTAAGAAAAAAAAATTTTTTTCTTTTAAATAGAAGTAGTGATGGTATAATTTAAATAAAAGTGTAAAATGTGATGTATGTATTTTTCTGTTCTAAAAAAGATTTGCATTTGTCACTGTGTTTGAGGTAAGTTTTCCGCCTTTTTTTTTCAATTAATCGGAATTAAGATTTTATCTACAAATTCGGAAATGGACAAATTTTTGATGCTATTTTTTTCCGAATAAAGCAAAAAAGTCGTTAAATAACTGAACTCATCCTATAAATTTTTTTAAAATCATTCATTCGAAACCCTATAATATTGTTTTGAAATTATACACATGTTATTTACAAAAAAAGGGCTTTGAAAGGTTGGTGTGATCAAAAACATTCTTTACCCGATAGTAAAATTTAATAAAAGAATATCCATCATTTCTTGTCATACCGAAGAAAGAGCTTAAAATATTGATCGTTGAAAATTTGAAACAAAAAAAAGTTATTTAATTCAAATAACTGTAGATAATTTGTTGTTATTAATCATGTAAAAATTTCACAATAATACAAGTGTTTTACAATTATCTTGATAGTTCGACCGTTGTCAAAAGTCAATTAATTGTCTCAAATAGAGTTGTCTGTTATCAAATGCTGTACAAATTAATGATAAAGAATGATGAATAACAGGTTTTGGACAGCTAAAATATTAATCCCGAAAATTATAACTGACAGAAAACTATTTCACATATAGATGTACCTTATTTTGAAGAATTGACGTTGTAATTTTTGATTAAAACGTAAAATATTAATGGAAAGAACAAGCTTTCGGATCTGTCATAGAGAAAAAGAAATTTTTAGATTTCGGTTGATTGTATTTTCATTATATTATTCATACTTTCATTTGTAGCGACAGTATCCGAAGGAAAGGCTTTATTGTCTTAATCTTCTACCAAACTCCTTAAATTACAACGACACAGGGATGAAATATCCGGAATTTTTTTAGGAGATCTAAAACCTTTTAGCATTTTACTTATAACCTAATTGTTCTTTATCATTTATCCCATCCAAGCAGTGGTTCTTCAACTTCAGTGAATCTTCCGCAATCGCAATTCTGTGTGTAATTATTTATAAATTACTGTATGCATGCAGTGTAATATAATAAATACAAATTATATAAGTTGTGAATCATTTATTTAACCGACTTATTCAAGCCAATTGGTTCACATACGATTACAGAATAACAGCAACAGCGCTACAAAGACATGTCAAGAGCAGGCGAAGAGGGTTACAAAAAGAAATAAATAAAGTACCAGCACAGGTTTATCTTCTGATAATCGAAGTCATGCACGGTAAAAAGTCATGTCACTGAGCTAACCACGCTAAAATCGATTGCACCTAACATTCAGCAGTAAAGCACCAAAGTATGAAGCTATAATAAAAAGTCAAGGCTAGCATTTCTCCATCAAAAGAATATCACAAGTGCTCCTACATGAGGAAATTGCCATTTCAGTAACGAGTCTGGCAGTTAGCCCGGTACCAGATCCTTGGCCATATACGTACCTTAAGCTCGAAAGCCTTTCAGGCATCTGCTGTGATTTCTGACATAACAACGTCTTAAAAGTTCTGTAATACTGCTGAGAGGGTCGGTAAAACTAGTTTTTTAGAATATGTAAACATTGCATAAATGGCGGAAAACTTTACCGTATTGCTACGATAATTCAGCGATCACGTTCACGGCAGCGTTCCTTCGAAACCGTAAATCGTTTTCGCAGATCTGTCACGTTTTTCACAATCAATACTTTATATACCTTCGCAGTCAAAGTCCGGACATTCTAGCCGGATGTTTTCACCGTAGGGTCTGGTATTATGTTAAAACCGCAACCGAATTTAAGCCCAGCGATGTCTGCGCTAGATCAACCGGAGTTGATTTAGCCAACTGCCATTATTTCATTTTTGGGTATCGGGCAGAGATGTCTAGAAAATACCAACGGCCGCAGCGGAAATAGAAAATTTCGATCAGTATCCCATTAAAATGACGTAAATATTTCTCTTAATTTCAAAATCCTTGCTACACAGAAGTAAAATGCGAGTTATGTCGCTAAAATAATTTTTTGACCTCAATCCTGCCAATCTAGACGACAAAATCGTGAAGCCTGAATTTCAGCTCTCTCAGCCATATTATTTATACATTTTATGGAGTATTTTAAAAGAATAAAGAAAATGAGACCTCAGCGTGTATGGACAACGGCCTGTCACGTCGCAAATTTAACACATCCATCAAGGAGAGATTAGATTTTCAGAAACTGAAGTTAAATCGTTTGATCGGATTTCTCCAGGCGAAGAACGTGTATTAATACAGAGAAAATGTTATCAGTGTATCTTTTGAACGAATAATTAAGAACGTCATCCCGACCGAGGAATGCACGCCACGAACCATATAGAAATACACCGATTAAGTGCTGGCAGATTTAAATTTCGTTAACGCATTAATGGACCAGCTCCTGATGGCTTTCACCAACAAAGAAGCGTACAGTCAATACCTGAGACTTAACTCGTCCGAGCGAATGCAAAATGTCCATTCGGTCAGGACGCACAGTGAATCAACAAGAAATGCGATTCAGGAACGAGTTAAGATTACGGACTTGTCAAAGTGGCGGACAAACAATGAACCCGGACGCATTTCCGAAATGGTGAACTTTTAAAATCCACTCTTGCTGCAGCGGCCACGGGGCCCGCGATGGATTCGGGCAGGTTCAGCATAGATTTTTTCGAAAATCCTAAAAAATGCAGTCCGCGGTTTCTACCGAGAGAAGAGTGCTTCATTAATCCTTGGCAGTAGATGTTCCGCGAGAATATTTAAAAAAAATAATAATAAAAATAAACGTTCGCGGCAATCACTCTCTTTGCTTCGCGAAAGCTCTGGCGCCGGTGCAAAAGAAAGGAGCTTTTGGCAGCGCGTGCGTCCGCAAGAGCCGTGGAACAAATGAGGCACCCCTTGACCGGTCTGGCCATTCGTCGTGTGCCGGAGTCAAAAAACCTACCGGCGTCTGCTTTTCAACCTGCTGTCTCGCTTGAGAGAGTTAGGTACGGATGCTTCGGAGCAAAATGTAAAAGAAATGTTCCACCGCATGGGACTCGCCCGGTCTGTTAAATCGACGTACCTGTATTTACCCTAAATAACCCATTAACAAGACCTATTTCCAATCCATGTTTGTTCGATTTAGCTGCGCATCTTCGTGACAAAATTAACTGTTTTAATTAACAACAGCTGAACACTATCCATTATGCATTAATCGCTGATGCAGAATTCTGTGCATTAATAAAAAACTAGAAAAAGAACTGCTTATTATGATGACGAAATCATTTAGTAATATTTTCGGAGACATAAGTGCATTGCATGTATGTATTTTTTTTTTTTTTAATCATAAACTTCGTTCTTGTTAAAATTTTTCTATATATTCATCTAGTATAATTCATTAAAAGTTAGCAGTACAAAAAAAAAAAAAAAAAATTCGTTTTGTAAGATCATTCTTATGTATCTCATGAAAAATAAGACATTTAGAAAAGGAAAAAATAATTTACCATTTCAATCTTAAATAATTAAAAATGAAATTCTGGACAAGATAATCGGATATCTTCCTTTCATATTCTCGAAATGTTTTGACTTCATCAAGCGACAGACCGCATTAATCGATTGTCCGACTAACCAGAATACACTGTTGTAAAAATTAACTTTTGAATGTACTTAATGTATTTGCAATCGCATGAAAAATAATACAGGATTCGTTTTAAAAACTATCGACAAAAAGAAATGATTAAATCGTTACATTTTCATTTCCACATTAATACCAATAGTTAAAACAATAATATCTACTCGTGACTGAGGTTAAATGTTAATGGATTTATACATTTTGCAAAATAAATAAATCTTTAAATTGTGAAATTTGATTAAATACTACACGTAAAATTGTTCATATGTTAAAATATATTCCACGAATTTTATGGATAACAAAAATATAATAGTTTTAATTTTAGTGCACCGGGACGGGCGAAATGGGTTTCCGATCCCGGGTAAAAACCGCCCCGAATTTGGAAGTCTCGACTTTGCCGCT